>JAJHUR010072605.1:0-97593 GCA_027495735.1 Lutjanus campechanus | reverse complement strand
GGCAAAATGAATCACAGCTGATAGAGCAAATAAAGGCCTGTGGTTATAAGACTGCAAATACTTAAAAAAAAAATTTAAATTACAGATAACATGAAGCGCAATTGTGCAGAAACATATATGTTTTGTTAATATATGAATGTAAAATGAGAGCATCAGTGGCATGAGGTTGAGGCGCGTGTCCCCGTCAGCTGGCAGTACACGTGACGTAAACATCGCAGCTTGTGTGACCTCACAGGAACGAGGAGTGCTGAGCTGTCATTATTCCCTCATCATGCTGCTCACATTATAAGACATATATCATTTGGCATTAACTGTTGATTTATGACATTTGCATTTTAAATCATTTGTAATTTCATATGTTGCAGTGATAATGTAGACAGGCAGCTGATTTTTGTCCTCCTCGGTGTTTGTGTGTGGGGTGTATAGGGACAGTGATGGGAGGCTGTGTGGGGAGGAGTAGGATGGATGGACAAGGGAGTGCCCGAAGCTCGACCAGGAGCAAAAAACGTGGAGGTAAGAAGCTGGAACACATTTACACAGTCTGGGTATTTTTGTGAATGCATTAGAAATACAGGCTGACTGATACTGGATTTTTGAGGCCAATGCCAACACTGATATTAGGGAGTAAAACAATTCCAATATCAGTCAATATTCTTTATACAGAATATAATATAGAATAGGGATGGGTGGCATGAACTGGTTCCTGACAGTACCAAAATATTGATAAGCTCCTGGACAAAATGATACTGCGATTGGTAATTATGAGAGGTTTGGGTGGTAATGGATGTAATCTGGATTACATAATCAGATTACAAAAATAAGTAACTACAATCAGACCAGATTACATTTGAAAATGTGTAATTAGATTATAGCTACATGTCAAGGATTACTTGATTACATGTTTAACCGTGTCCTTAAAATATGGCAGTTTTAAAATTATGAAACATGTTTTTGTAAGGGGAGTTCGATTTGACAGACTGACCCTTCCTAGGTCCCGCCCCTTTTTGCAATGGTGCAAACTTGGTACCTTGGTCGCCTTTCTCCTTTTCCAGGGAAAGTTCCATATGTGTTATAATGAACACAAAGATGGTGCCCATTCAGGCCAGTGGGAGTTGTTTGCCTGGTGAAAAATTTTAGCTCCTGGGTTTACTTTCTGGTTATTTGGCCCACTGAATATGTGCCATAGGGTTTCCCCCCTCGCCCCTGCACACGAGTTTGTGCTTTACATTGTGATAGCATCACAGATTTTTAAATTGATCTTTGTCAACTCTACTTAGGTTTTACAAATATAAAAACTCAATGGATTAAAAATTCACCACAGCAAGAGTCTTAACTGACCTTATTTGCAGTTTGATGTGTCCTGTCGACAGTGTTACAGATTTTAACAGGTCTTAAAAACTGAATTATGAAGAATTTGTATTGATCACGCTATAAGACCTACAAAATTAAACTAACATTGACCCAATAACCACATATTCAAACTGTATTTTTTTTGTCCCCAGTATAGACATGAAATAGGTCTTCAGTTGCATTCATAAAGGTCTTAAAAAATCTGAAATTTTACTGGTTGAAACCTGCAGAAGCTCTGAAAAAATGTATTCGATTTAAATTAAATAATACATCTGATGTATACAACATTTTTTGTTCATATAAAATTTGTGTTTGCTGTTTAAACTAAGTGAAAAAGTAGCCAGCCATGACCTCAACAAGAGCAAAAAATTGGCAATGAATGTTTGAAGTATGTGTGTACAAATGCAAGACAAAAACAATGCAGCAGTCAGTAGCAGTCTTTTTATAAAATAAAATAGTCTGGTATCATATAAAGACATTTCTTTTATCACGATATTGCAATATTCAATACATTGATACATCAGCACACCTTGTCAGGACAAGTACAGCAAAGTAGTTTTCACAATATTACACCTTACACAGGAGAGTGCAAATGGATATACTTGCATATATAGCACTAGAAATAGAATTAGAAAACACTTTGTGGTTTACGCTTTGCGTGCAAGAGGCTGAAATGTATGTCTTTGCTTACATGTGCAGAAAAACTGCTATTAAAAACACAACAAATCACGTACAATCAGGACACATTAAAAATTCAGACAAACTGTTCATGCATTTCTAACAGCATGCAGGTTCTTAGCTACACCCCTGGCTGCATCATGGCCGTCGTTCTCAGTCTGAGAGCTTACTGTCTCAGGCGTCAAGGCTTTAGTCATGTGTCTAATCTGTGCTGAGGACCTTCCCCCGACAGGACAGTGGTTTATATAAACAGTAGCGGTCAATCCATTCCCCGCAAAAAAAGGCAGCTGTGCACTCAGCTGGATTGTCATGCATTATGTATCGAGCAGCAGCCGGGGGCGTGCACAGAGAGTTTTCATATCAAAGTTTGACCTACTTGGTGCATGATTTGCCTCATATCAACACGCTGCAAAGTATATTTACATGCAGAGAGAGATCATTTACCTGCAAGACACCCATGACCTCTCAAATCATGTTCATATACTCTTATTTGCAGCATCAGAGAAGCAGATTTATAGATAAAAATAGCTGAGTCTTCAGTGACAAACAATCACCTGTTGGAGGCGGTTCACAGAGGAATAGTAGCTTCTCCTTCAAACAGGCAGTAATAGTCTGGCAGGGGTTTATTGTCTGTTAATAGGTTTAGCATGTTGCCTGTGAGTATTCCTGTCCTGTCTCTAAATAGAGCTGATAGGATTAGACCTCTTGTGTAAAGAAGCACCAACCTTCTGGCTGGGACACTAAACTCACTCTGCCCGTGAACTGAACTTCTTTCCATGAATTGATCCTGTGGTATTTTTGGGGTTGTGAAAGGTTTGTTATTAGAAGAGATATAAGTGGGAGTGTGATCATTTTTAAGCAACTGGGGAAGTGTCACGACAGTTTTAACTGCGCTCTGAATCTGAGGCTGCGCATCGTGGCAAACTAAATCAGGCGGTTGTCTCTTCGAGCTGGTTGGACACAGCAGGACGGTCCTCCTCCTCAGGGTCATACAGCGTCTGTAGCTCATTGATGCGGACTTTAAACTGACTCGCATCAGACCTCAGGGAACGAACAGCTATGGGAGTGCCGAACTCCAGAGAATACAGCTACTATCACGCTCCAAACACAACCTATAGGATTTTGCTCAAGAGTGAGTATAGACTTTGGTGTGTCTTGAAAGAACTGCTGTCATGTTTTGTATTTCCTCGCTGTGTTTCACTCTTAGGGTTTTGGGTCATGTTGACCTCAGGATTGTCTGTGCTGTTGATGCTGTTGTTGACAACAGTGAGAAGTAAAATGACGAAAAAGTATGAGATCCATGTGTTCTTGGAGAGTTGCACTTGATGCTACTTTGATGGAGGCATGAGACTGAGTTAATACAGTTGGGGTTACAGTAATGGATGTTAATGATTAATCGTCAGTTGATTAATCACCATTAAGAATTTAACCTTAAAAAATTTATTAATCAAAATACGTAGAATATAGTAACGGTAGTTTTGTCTGATGGAGCCATTAGTTGAATAAGAAAACTTAAAATAAGAAAGAAATGAGGGGAAAAAAACCCAATGGGTTTTGTGTTTTATTAATTATTGCTGAATAATTGTTTATCAGTTATTAGTGTTTTCAACTATTGGTTAAGAAAAATGCACAAAATTTGCAGCCCTGGTTGCATTGCTCATATTTTAGGAGATGATGCTGATGTTACTGGCTTAATGTATTTTTCAGCATTAAGTGGTTTCTATGCACCATGCTGACAACATGGACAGAATGAAATATCACAATATTTTTGACCTAATGTTTCGTTATCCCAACAATATTGTTGGGATAATTATTGGTTCTTTCACAAATTATCAACACTATGAGATTATAATCATCTAGACCTGTAACGATTAATCAATTAGTTCTACTATTAAATGAATTGGCAACTATTTTGAGAATCGATTAATTGGATTGAATAATTTTTTAAGGAAAAAATTCAAAATTAGCTGATTTCAGCTTCTTAAATGTGAATATTTTCTTGACTGTAAACTGAATATTTTTGGGTTGTCAACAAAACAATTTTAAGACATTTTAGGATGTCACCTACCAATCACTGATCATGAAGTTGGTCCTAGTCTGCTGGATGATGTGTAAGCAGCTGTTTGCTAATACATTTGCTAACAACTGGACGTGGTGATAGTATGTCCCTAAGTGGCCGACATCCATTTATGCTGCTTTAACAGTTTATCTATCTCTTTTGTTCTTCTTCTTCTTTATAATATCGACATATTGCCCAACTCTGTGCTGAACACTGTAATACTACAACTATTACTATTACTACTAGTATAAGTAGTAGTAGTAGATATTGTATTGTAATGATACAGCAATAATAACAGGCCCAACACACTTTCACTTTCATTGGCGTGACAGGAAGTGAATCAGTAGGTAGTTTTTTTTTTTCTCTCCGTCTGGATCAGGAATAAAAGCTTGAAGAAATAAAACTTGATCCACTGACTTCATTTGAAATTACTAAGCTCAGGTTCCAGGTAACTGCTGCAGGCTGAGGACACGCTCGCTGTCACAGTTGATCTCTGTGTACACAAACTGTCAGGCTCACTGAGTTACTACAGCAGTCTCATAGATTGATTACATCTCCCTCATTCTAGTGAGCACCAAACCAGACCTACTACAGTGATGTTATGTGACAGCATATACAACCAGGAGGAGCTCTGATCACACGTTTAGTCCAGTTCTTTCAAACCTCGTGATTTAAAAATGTCCCATAGACCATCAGAACTAAATCCTAAAACCTTTTTGGCCTCATATTGTCCCTGGGTATGTTTCAGGATACTCAGGCTTGATAATTGTTTTCTGCAGCTGCTGCATGTGTGCGTACTTCTTAAGTTCATCTGTCATCAAAACAGATCAAATTGCAATTATCTCCTCTTACGTTCCTGTCAGTCCGGTTGTTTGCTATGATCACAGATGACCTTAAAATTTGGGCTTGTTTGGCTGATGTGTTAATGCGCTCCTTTGCAACTTTACAGCGGCTTGTCCACAGTCACAAATGTTAACATAAAAGCATAGAGTTTGTGCATAGAGAAGTAAAAAGATTATAATAGTCTTTAACATAATAATGTCGACACCAGATCAGAGGAATCATTTTTATAGGCAAGGCAAGTTTCAAAGTGCTTCAAAGGAAATTTCAAAGTGCTTCACAGGGGCATAGAAAAACATTAAAAATGAGGCATTAAGGAAACATTAAAATTGCATTAAAATACAGTGAAAACAAAGTGAAAACAAGCAGATAAATAGCTAAGGATTAAGGAAAATGCATTTAAAAGATAATTAAAACAACAAGCAAGCAAATAAATAGTTACAGATTAACAAGAGTTTCAAGTTTCATAGCATACATTTTAATCAGACCGCTTGCTATAATGTAATTATGGTTAAAAAGTTTATTTAACATTTAAGATTTGCCTTTTATTATTAATACATAAAATGTAAATGATAAAATGTGAATGAACCTGAAAGGCCATTGCCTCATCTCTAAAGGTCATGGTGTCACATTTATCATTATATGGTGATACATTGTTAATATGGAAAATAAATATATAGAAAATAATTAAAATCTAGTATTTTTTAAGATGGGAATGGCGCCCCATGCCCGGATTAGTAAACAGATGTAGACATCTGTCCCTGGGATGAAACATTTTGCATCAGACAAGATAGAAGAACAGCGTTTCTACATTTCAGAAATGCCATCATAATTAGTAAAAAATTCATATATAGAATCTTTGTGTTTGTTTCTCCGTGCGCTTTTCGACTTGCTCTAGTCCCTGGCTGTTTTTGCTGGCTTTCACTGGCCACAGAGCGCTCATCTCTCCAACCAATGCCTTATGGAATCGGGCAGATAAATCCTGTTATGTGGAACCTGATTACTCCCTATAATCCACTGCTGTGTGCTTGTGTGTGTGTGTGTGTGTGTGTGTGTGCATGTCAGTGCGCATGTATGTGTTACTAGCCACTGCAGTAATCCACAACACTATAAATAATCACTTTGATTTTCCTCCCTCTGTGAATCAAACCGACTTTCTTGGTACGCTGGTACAGTGGCTATATAAACCTTATATGCCAGCGTGGAAAGCATAAAATTCCTCAGTTTAGGTGTTGTTTGAGTTCTGACAAAGAGCAGTTTTATGCATAGTAGTAACTAGCTTTACTTTACTTCTGTGCAGCAAATAGATGTTGTTTAGTATCACAGATGCAAGAGGGTGTACACATTAAGCATTTTCATAGTTTGTTTTCACCAAATACTGAAGATCCTCCAGTGTGAAAGTCTTAAGATGATCCTTGTCTGAATGCTGGTAATTTTATCTAGGGAGCCAAACCACTTGCCGCTGGTGTATCCTAACTGATGTGAGACTGTTCAAAGCAGCGTGCTTCAGTGGGTTGGTCAAATGATGGACTGCGGTTGTGCAGGACAGTAACTTTCATTACAAGTAGAGCTGCATTGATTAGTCAATTCATCAATTAATTGTCAACTATTAAATTAATTGCGAACTACTTTGATCTTGTAAGAATTTTGAGTAATTTTTAAGAAAAAAATGTACAAATTCTCTGATTTCACTTTCTTAAATGTGAAATAAATATTGAGTTATGGACAAAACAGTATATTTGAGGACGTCATCTTGGGCTCAGAGAAGCAGTGATCAAATAATTTTGACCATTTTCTGTCATTTTATGGACCAATCAACTAATTGATTAATTGAGAAAAGGATAAACAGATGAATCGATAATGAAAATTTGTTGCAGCCCTAATTAAAATATTTCTTATGTCTTGATAATAGTAAAGAGTTCAGGCATTTTCATGTCAACAGTTGTGACCTTATCTAACCATCCACACGCTAAGCTGGTTTCTCAGAGCTTCATTACCAGATACTTGGTTTTACTTCTCTTTAATCCCTTTTAGCAGCTGCCATTATGTCATTAGGATAAATTAACAGAAAAACATTCCTGCAAATGCAGTTCCTGGCTACTGCTAGGTGTCGAGAACTTATTCCAAATTTTTCTTAGGACAGGATACTCTCTATCATTACACTAATTTAAATATTACAGAAAACCAGGAAAGAGCCCATCGTCATCATGGTTATCTTGCTGACGTTAGCTTAGTTCAGTGTTTCTGTTGGTAATATTTAACCATGATAATGAGCATATTTCACACAAGTCTGATGTGAAAAATGCAGAAGGACTCATGAGAAACATTAAAGGTAGAAAATCTGTAGGATTTGTGATTTAAACACACTAGAAGGACTTTTGATTGTTGAGTCCCATTCCTAGGATGTCAAACACTGGTGTTTTGAGTTGGCAAAATGTCCAGAGCGCAGCAAAATATTGAGAAAATGAGGAAAATTCAGACAGAGGACAGGGCCTCTGCCAATACAAACACCACCACACACTTGTAGTGGGTCATAAGGGATGATTGAAAGGGATTATGTTTATATAAGTATATGCAGTACATTGTGTTATAGGAAAATGTTGCATATTATGCCTTTAAGCACCAAAATCAATAAGCAGAAGCAGAATTGTTACTGTCCAAATGATACCCAACTCTAATCCTGGCACCTTTTGAGAACTACAAGTCATTGTCGAGCAGAGCCTTGACTATATGTTGGTTTACGGTCTTTGCATCAGTGTTTAGATCAGATTAAACACTGCCTTCTTTTTTCTTGTAGGACGCAATGAGCCCCTCAAGAAGGAGCGTCCAAAGTGGAAGAGCGAGTACCCGATGACAGAGGGCCAGCTGAGGAGTAAGAGGGATGAGTTCTGGGATACGGCTCCGGCCTTTGATGGACGGAAAGAGATCTGGGACGCACTGAGAGCAGCAGCCCTGGCTGCAGAGTGCAATGACCTGGAGCTAGCACAGGCCATAGTGGATGGAGCCTGCATTACTCTACCACACGGTACGAAACCACCCACGTGCACACACACACACACACACACACACACACACACACACATACCCTCTCTCTTAGAAATGGAAATGTGCTTCATCCAGATATCAATTGTAAGCTGTAAATGTCCTGGAAGTCCCAGCACAAATACACAACTCACTGTAATAATTCTCCAAATGTCAAAGGACAGTTTGCAGAATCCCATGCATCAGTTGTTCAGAGATTACTGCTGTAATAGTTACATAATAGTCGCAGTGCTGCGTGACCACTGTGAATGGATTGGTGCACAGAAAGCCATGACATAGTTAGGTGGAAAAAAACACTCTGTTCGTGCAGAGTATCTCTGCTTTTAATTGTTTTACTAGTTCAAGGACACTGGTGTTGTTCGTGTAAATGTGATGCAGGTAAACATAATGTAAATGGCTCTGGTTTATTGGCCAGTAAAGAAAAGGTGCATGTATCAGGGTTATAATTAGTTGCTGTTACTGATAGAAAGTTTTTTTAAACTGTTTTTAATATGGGTCATTTGCCCCCCTGCAGGCTCCCTCACAGAGAGTTATGATGAACTGGGCAACCGCTATCAGCTCCCAGCCTACACTTTAGCCCCGCCCACCAACCTCATCTCTGAAACGTCCAGTGAGATCAAAGTTTCTGAATCCTCACAAAAACAAGCTCAACCCCCTCCGTGCAGGCAAGAGTTCCAGCTGCGGGTGCGATTGTCAACAGGTAAGAAACACTCAGTATGACCTATGACCTCTAATATATACTGTATGTATATATGACATTTAAACCTAAAGAAGTCGGGGGTTCTAAGGGGCGCTGGAAATCTGTGAGAACACGTATTTTAATGTAATGTTTTCAAGGTTTGAAAGGTGCCTGGATTTTGGATAAAGTGCTTGAAATTATAAACGCATTACTTTCATAATAAATCACTCTCTGTATGAACAGTTTGCTTTTTAGATATAAGAAATAAAGTAATTCAGAGAGCTTAACAGCTTTAGCCTTTTGCACAAAATGAAGACAAAGATGCTTGAAATTGAAGTTATTTTTCTCGTAATTGTTCGCCAAGTCTACTTATTGACAAGTAACACATTTCAAAGCATGAAACTTTGTTGTGCTTTCCTTTAATTTATCACCCTTCTGTACAATGCTCTCAAGATGAATAATTTTGGTTGCTTATAGCACAATGACATCTGATTTAATTTTGAGCACAAATACATCAAAAAGTATCTTGTTAAAAATTACAAATACCTGCCCATCAAATGTGTTTAAATAAAATACAAAATACTAGTACGAGAAAATTGATTTAATTAAAATACAAGTGATTTGTGATTGGGAAATACAAAAGTACATTCTATAAAAACAGATACTATCACATTTTAGGCATTTATTGTGTATTAATCACTTTGTATTGCCAATGTGTGAAAGGATTGTAAGGTAACTTGAAAAATGAGACCCTCTGCAACTTTCTTGGTTGCCTACAACAGCCTGTGAACTGATTTTATGATATGATGTTGTTTATGCACACTCCCAAGTGCCTTGCCTCTCTTCAGCTCCCCCACGGCAACAGTGTGCAATGCTAGCTAATGTTATAATAGAGTATGCTTGTTTTAAACTGTTTTAAACTTGACAAATTGACATATTAAAGAATGTACTTTAAGTATTTACACAAATACAGATCTTACATATATCGGCTGTAATAAATCATAAAATGACCATGGTATGTCATCAGATCAAGGAAACGTGAAGTTGAATTTGTCTTTAGAGAAGGTGAAGGAACCCTGAGAACGACATGTTATGCAGCTTTCCTCATGCATATGACATTTCAGCGCATCTTGTCTCATCTAGGCTGGAGACCGATGCATAATTCATCGCTTTTCAGTGTCTCACAGCTTGTTCTGAAATCTGTGTCAACTCTATTTATGCCTTGTGGTTGTCTCAGGGAAGGACGTGCGCCTGACAGCCAGCATGGCCGACTCCATCGCCGAGCTCAAGAAGCAGTTAGAAGAACAGGAGGAAATTGACGTGACCCGCCAAAGGTGGTTCTTCTCCGGGAAGCTCTTGACTGACAAGACTCGCCTGCAAGACGCCAAGATCCAGAAGGACTTTGTGGTCCAAGTGATTGTCAATATGAACGCTCCAGTCATAGCTAACTGAGGAGGGAGACAGAGAGAATATAAAGGACGTGCCAGAGAGGGGTGCAGGAATAGGAGTAGAGCTTGAAATTGTTTTCCAGCTGGTACTGCAGAAGGATTTTGTGTACATTTTTATATAAGATATTATTGCTTTTATATTGCTCCTTTTTGTATTTTTTCCTTTTTTCCAAATGAAGTAAAAATATTGAAAAGCACTGAAACACTTTAGATTACAAGTAGAGTCCTAAGATGCACATCCCATTGTCTGTCTGTCTGTCTGTCTGTCTGTGTGGACATCAACTCACAGCTCTAATGTTTACACGGGTCCCCTCCTCCTCCTCGTCATGTGTGTTACTTGTGCTTATTGATAAACTGAATATGGTTCATGCGGGGATCTGGATAAGGACAATCCATTCTCCACAGTTTTTTTTTTTTTTAAGATTTCTGTCATGTGGTTTGAGAGGTATGGTATATGTAAAGATGGCAGAAAACTGTAGAGAAAAAGAAAAATGTAAATATCAGTTTCCATATGTGTTGTTTGGTCATGTAACTATGTGCACATTGCATTTTCACAACTGTATATTCATGATAAAGACACAGAATGTAATGAAGGCACCTTCATAAAAGGTAACGAGATGATCAGATCTGTTTTGTTTTTTTATTTCATCACTCCAAACAAGATTCTGTAGTCTTCTGTACAATATGATGCTCACTGTACTTGAATAACTTATCAATAAATATTGTAAATTTGAAGTCATTCTCCACTTTCATGATTCTTTGTTGTTTTTAGGGGATCACATTATGGTTTAAGAAAAATAGGGGAATACTAGCTATTGACATTGATTCAGACCTCTAAAAAAAAATCCTTCAAATGGTAGAATCTAAGAAGGAAAATCTGGTTCTCACAACTCATCAGAAATGTATGAAGTATAATAAAATGATATCCAATTCGAGGTCTACTTAATAGCTTACAGTTGTATCACACAGTCTTCATCAGTTTGTCATGGATCTGACATGCACGCCCAGTAGCTTTTCAAAATGTTACTTTAGTAAAACTACAGAAATATTTTCAGCAAAATGTACTTAAAATATCAAAAGTAAAAATAATCATTATGCAGAATGGCTCTTTTCACGGTGTTATACCAATTGTTATAGAATACAGTATTAAAGGCTTGTTTTTTTAATCACTACATGCAAGAGGATTGTGTTGTAATCAGTGTGGAGCCAATCATTTGTAAACTACTAAGTGGATTGCTCATATAGTATATCATATCATTTAATCATATTAAATGATTTAATGGAAAAAAGTATCTAAAAGCATAAAATAAATATAGTGGAGTAAAAAAAAAAAGTTATATCTAAGATGTAGCGGGGAAGTATAAGCATAAAGTAACATAAATAGGAAATACTCAAGTAAAGAACATGTCTGCCAAAAAATCCTTAAGTATAGTAAATGTACTTAGTTACACTCCCATCACTGCTCAGTTGTGATGGGTCTGTTCACATGTGAGCTCAGTGCGCGGTGTGGTATCTTTCTTAAACGTTGTATGTATGTTTTTTCGTGTTGAATAGCGCCATCTACTGGCAAAATAACACCAAGGCCTGCTGAGACACGTGAGTGCAGCCGTGACGTCATCTGCAGAGCGACAGAGTCATCTGGAGGAGCTGCACCAGAGTCAGTTTGGGTAACGTGATTATTTTTAACCCCGAAAATGGTCAAATCGGGGAAACTTCGGTCCGGGACCGGGTCGAAACTGAAGCGGTGGAAGAAAGGGCACAGCAGCGACTCAAACCCGCAGACCAGTCGGTTCCGACAGGCTGCTAAAAGCCGCTTCTTCAGCCGACCCTCCGGTGAGTTCAGCTGCGCATCACACGTGGGTCTGCGGCTAGTGCTAGCATTAGCTTAGCGTCAGCCATTTAACTTGTTACAGCACAACATAACTTTATGTTAATTGTTTGTCAGCAGTCCCAATGAAGGTGTCAGCGGAAAATCTAACTTTAAATATTTCTGTCTTTTCCTTTTATCCGCTGGACAGTCGGATTAGTCTAAAATATGAAGTGATAACAAGCTACTGTGTGTTTGTGGTTGTGTGGACCAGAGACACACAGTTTAACTGCGTTCATAGTTTAAGATAATTGTCCATTATTGCTGATGTCATCCTGCAGCATCCTAAAACAGACAGTCTTGATATCAATACTGCAGTTATAACTATATTTCACACATTTAGATGTGTTGCCTCTGTTCTCCAGCACATTAAAGTATTTCTGATTACTTTGAAGATAAAGTTGACCTTTCAGCTCTAATTTTAGGGTGTTTACTTGCACACACAGCCCCATATATAAAGTGCCTCAATTCAAGGGTATCAGAAGTAGTGGAACTATCATTATTGTCAACATATTCAAGATTTGGTTGCAACTTCACTGCAGTTCATCACTGCTGTTAGTACATCATTTATAGACCCAGGGTGGAAAATTAACTTTTTTTTTTGGCCCACAGGCTAAATGGCCAGTCAATGTTAAATTTTTACTAGCCACTCAATATGTTATCCTTGTTTTTTTTTGGCTTGTGAGTGAAGCAAATCTACCAGTCACTTAATCCAGTAATTTTGTGCCCTGCATAGACCTCATCAGAGTCTTGGTATACTTCCTGGCAGGCCTGCATTTTACCATGCTTCAAATTCATTTTTGTTATGGGGGCTTTGGGTTTTTCAGTTGCTGATGGCAATAATTAGAGAGCAAGGTGGCCGATGGCAGATATATAATGCTGGTATCATAACAAATAAAAATCACATTACACTCTAATATACATGGTTATCTTATGATGGGAGACATTTAAAAAAGACAATGATGACTCAGGAAATTTAGGCAAATATTGTCAGCAGGATACACGATTGTTACAGTACAGCGCTCAAAACCAGACAAGCATGATAAGGCTGCTTGCAGATGTGTGCAGTTTTTGTTTATCGGCCTCATGAGTGCAGACATCAGCTGCTGCAGATTATCTCAGAATGCCAGATTATCACCACAGTCAATTGCCTAACCAATTAATCAGGCCAATGAAATGCATGCTTAGTTGGATCAAGGTTCTGTGTAGACTTTAAAAAGGTCTTGCTTACTTCGGCTCTATATTTATGATCATTGGTCATTTAAATGTAAAAGGTGTGATTCAGCTAGCATGAAAATCTTCAAACAGCCTTATCTCTGCATCTCAGCAGCCAGCCTTATGGTTATTTCATGCCAAATTTAGTGTGTTGAAGTATAAAGTAAAAACAACAAAGAATAAATCTCTGTCTTTCAAGGCATCACTGAAATTCTATTTTTCTATGTCAGTCTTGTTTGTTTATGCCTAAAGTCCTTGACTCTGATGTCTGAATGGGGAAACCCCATCATGCTCATCGATGGCTTCTGTGTCTCTTTCTGATGAGGTCATCTTAATGTAATGTGTTTCTATCCATACAGGAAAGAGTGATCTAACAGTCGATGCTCTTAAGCTGCACAATGAGTTGCAGACGGGTCCACTGGAGCTCAGTGCAGGCGGCCGTAAAGATGCTAGTATGGAGGAGGAGCCAGATGAGGCGTTTTCAGACAGGACCTCGGGCACGTTCCTCAGCGGTCTGTCAGATTGCTCCAACCTGACCTTCAGAAAGGTGCAGCGTTACTGGGAGTCCAACTCAGCTGCTCACAAAGAGGTAGATCACAAATTCACCACGGCTCATAAATAAACAGCATTACATGGCTGATTTGATTTGCCAGCGCTTTTAACAAATATATTTGTCAATTCAAGAGGTTTAACATTGTCACCTGATGTACCTCACAGATCTGTGCAGTGTTGGCAGCTGTTACTGAGGTGATCCGTGGTCAAGGAGGAAAGGAGACTGAAACAGAGTACTTTGCTGCTTTGGTGAGTGCTGCCTTATCTTTTTAGATATTCACTAAAGCTGTGTTTCCACCCAACGTACCCAGAACTTTAAGTGCCAGGAACTAAAAGGTTCCTTCAGCTCACTGTTGTCTGCGTTTCCACTGCAGTTTATGGCCTAAGAAGATGAGTCACATTAGCCTGCTGACATGAAAAAGAGTAAACTGTTATTGCACGTCATTTTTGTGCGTGAGTAGCCAACAACAATGATGCCATGTAAAGTGACAGACAAGCATCGTTATTTGTGTGACAGAAGAACAATTCCCACTGGATACTGTCCGCAGCATAGATGCTCAATAAAGAAAAGTTGTGATGATTGGACGAAATTGCAAGGTTGTGCAGAATTCACTTGGACTGGTTGAATTTTGGTTAGTTGTTGTGATCACAACAATCCAACTTCCTTGAGGGACTGACTAAGGCCTGGACTCTGTTGTTGGTCCAGCTGTTGTATGCTTTCTTCTTTGCATGTTGATTTATGGAACCACAAAAAAAAAAGGTGTTTAAAAATGGTGGCTGATAAGTGAAAATGCTTCAGGGACCTGACCAGTCAGCAGTGTTCAGTGCTGAAAGCCCCTCCCCCAAAGTGCCTGTACATTTGGAAAGAACTACCTCTGAGCAGAGACTTTTTGTCGGGTTAAATAACTTAATTTAATTTAGACTCTGGTTCCTGTGGTAGAAATCCACTGAGTTCCTCTAACAGATCCCAATCCCTGGGGAAAGTTGTTGCGGTGGGAATATGGCTTACAGCGTAACCAAATAACTTGTGATGTGTTGACAGTGAACCTTGGTGTTGTGTCTGAAAATGAAGTATGTCTGTGCTTTTTGTAGATGACCACCCTGGAGGTTGTAGATTCTGCAGAGTCACAGGCTGCAGTGGCGTACCTCCTCAACCTTGTCATGAAAAGGTTTGACTTCAGCAAGTTATTTTTCTCCCCCATGCATGTCACGGCTAAATTGGATACACCTTGAAATGTTTTTCATCTGTTTGGTGTCTTGTGCTCCCCAGGGTTCCTGCTCCAGTGCTCATGTCTAAATTCTCGGACACCACCAAAGCTCTGATGGACGTCATGTCTAAACAGGCCACGTCTGATTCTGCTTCGGCCCTCAGATGGGTGAGGAGATTTGTCTTTGTCTCAGTTTGTCGTAATTGTTAAACTGCAGCAAGTATTGATTTAGTCATTTTTGCTCCTACAGATCCTGTCATGTCTGGCGACTCTGTTGAGGAAGCAGGATGCATCTGTCTGGACCTACCCGTCTACTCTTCAGGCGTACCACGGCCTTCTCAGCTTCACAGTGCACAGCAAGCCTAAGGTCTGACTCACCAGCCTGCTCCTCACTGCCTCAGATATATTACATGTTGAATTCCACATTAAAGGCATAGTTTGGATTATTTGAAGTGAGGTTGTATGAGGTTCTTATTGATAGTCAGTGTCTTACCTATAGTAGATGGCGATAGGCATTTTGGAGAAGCAGCATGAAGAGTGCTGTTGTAGGAAGCTAAGCAATGTACTGCTGTGGACGGGGTCCGCAGCAAAAATGTACATCAGCCACTTCAAAAAATATCAGTTAAAGTATGCATTATATAATATACCTTGCTGTTAGACAGCCTTTTTTCTGTCAGGAAACCGCCGTTATATAAGGAAACTATTGCTCACTCCAACCAGACTACAGAACGAAATCAGTTATTTTACCTTGCAGAGCACAGGAGTTGCAGGTTGACCACTGCATTGATTGGTTAGTTATTTTGTGTTATTGTGTGATTTGGTGACTTTAAAAGGTTTGTTGCAATTCACCAAAGTCACGCAACAACACAAACTAATAGATCGAGGCAGCAGTAGACCATTAACGTGTGTTAAAATCACTGTTAAAACTACTGTTTTTCCTTGAGGAGCCTGGTTGGTTTGAAGAGAGCAATATTTGGCTTTTATAAAGGCAGTTTCCCTTTAGAAAAAGCTGTTTGATGACATGGTAAAGCAGTGAAAATGTTCTGGTCCTCCTCTCTGCTTCTCCATACTACTGTAGGAAACACTGACTGTTGATAACTGCCCTCTACAACCAAGCTTTAAATGATCTGAATTATCCCTTTAAATAAGCTTCTACAATTTTTACACCGTTTGATTTATCGTCCACTTTTCCTCTCAGGTCCGTAAAGCAGCACAGCAAGGTGTTTGCGCCATCCTCAGAGGTAGTGACTTCCTGTTTACAGATAACGCACCAACGCATCACCCTGCTGCAGTGACCACAGCCAAGTTCTGCATCAAAGAGATGGAGCAGGCAGGAGGTAAGACAACATGGTTGATGATGATGCTGCATACAGCTGTACAGCACTGGTATTTCTGCTTCTTATTTTGATGAAGAATATGTGTTTTAATGTCCATTTTTGTCCTCAGGCAGCAAAGAAGACACCACCACACTTCACGTTCTGGGTCTCCTGAAGGAGTTGATGGGGACGTTTCCTCTGGGAGCTGTCAAGTCTTGTTGTGAGACTCTGCTGCGAGTGATGACACTCAGCCACGTGGTGAGAGCACACAAGCATTCATAGGTGCAGCTGAGCACCTCTTTGTCCATTTGCATTGATGCTCAAATGTAGTTTTTAATATGGCTGCTGTGATTTCTGGCTGTAGCTGGTGACGGCGAGCGCCATGCAGGCCTTTCACAGGCTGTTCAGCGGGAAGCCGAACGCTGCGACCCTCTCAGCAGAGCTCAACGCACAGATCATTACGGTGAGAGAATACAAACAAAGACAACACAAATGGTCCAAAGTCATAAGACAAAAATGTGTTTTTGAAAGCTAATAGCTGTTTTTCATCTTCAGGCTCTGTATGACTACCTGCCCAGTGAGAACGACCTGCAGCCTCTGCTCGCCTGGCTCGCCGTCATGGAGAAAGCACACGTTCACTTGGCGGGGTAATAAACTGTTAACAAATCACTTCTTGTTATCACGTTAATTAAGTGATTAGTGAGATTATTCAACAGTGTGTGTGTCTTTGTGTAGTTTGCAGAGTTCTCTGAGTTTGGGTCACCTCCCTCGTCTCTTCTCTGCTGCCATGTCCTGCCTGTTGTCACCACACGCACAGGTGGTTTCTGCAGCCACCAACACACTAAAGGTAAAGACTTTTTCTTCAGGACATCCACATGGTTTAACTCAAGCAATGAAATGCAGGCTGCTAGCACTGCTAATGTTGCAAACCAATATGACATTGGTTACTTGCTGCGATCCTGCTTATTCTGAACTGATTTTGCACATACTGAGTTGTTGTCATGGGTAGCGTAATGGGCATCGTTCATAATGCATAGCTAGGGTTGCACAATTAGTCGTAGTTTTATCAAAATTAAAAAGCAATAAATTCAGGAGGTGCAATATTTGTCAAAGGCAAAGTGTAGTTGAAGTATCATTTTATATACAACACTGTCATGCTGCGAAGATGATCTACTCGATCTACTTATATTTTTCAGACTTTAGAAAACATCCTGCAAAAATCACACCACACTCATTTTAATATGTTTTTAATGAATATGAGAATGATGATGTAAAAATGATCATTCCCTCTAATACAGCAAATCAAATCACAATTCCAATATCAGTCAAAATAATGACATTAAATATTTTATAAAAATCTTCCAGTCCTACACATAACAGACTTCCACATTTCAGTGACATTTAAAATATGATTTGGTTGTTAAGGACTGTGATTAAAGGCTAAATACACACACGATATCTTTGTGGACAATGTTTAACTTAATGTTTATCTTATTGTTTAATAAATAGTGCTTGAGTTTGACTGTTTTCTGAGTGTTTTCTTACTTTAAACTAGTCAGCTAGTCTAAATTAAAACCCTTTTAAACTAACAATAGAGTAAACTAGTCTGTTTAATCAGCAGGGAAATTAGTCACCAGGAAAATTCCTGGTATTCAAGACAGGGAAGTCTGCAAAGTTAGTAAATCCTCCTAACTGAACATGGAAAGTGTTCACTTTTTACAGTGTATCCTGGGCCCTAATTGATTATTTATTTATGTTATCTGTTTCAGACTTTGCTGACTGAATGTGTTGCCCCTTGCATGGAGGAAATGGGCACTATCACTGCTGCAGCCTCTGCAGGGAATCCCTCATATGTCTGCAAAATGTTTCGGTAAGTTCCCCAACTGTTCACCAATCTAGCCTCAGTCCTTTCTCTCTTTCTTTCTTTCATAACGATAATTGTGGCTATTTGTGTGTGTGTATTTTTCAGCATCGTAGAAGAGGGCCTGTCATATCGCTTCCATGCCTCATGGCCGTTTGTGCTGCAGATCCTCGGCTGCTTCTATAGAGTTGCAGGAAAACAAGCTCACCCCATCATGGCCAAGGTAAAGTCACAAAACATTTTAGGTCACTCTCACTGAGTTATCAAAGAGAAACATTTGCCTGAGTGTCCTGTGTTGTGTCCTGGACAGTCCCTGCAGTCTCTGGCAGACCTGCGTTCCACTCCTCATTTCCCCTTCAGTGGAGAGTTGGACCTGGCTGTAGGAGGAGCTGTTGAGAGCATGGGGCCTGAAGTCGTGCTGGGCGCTGTGCCTCTCAACATCACCGGCTATGAGTAAGTGCACACGCACAAACACACTGTGGAGAGGTCTTCTTTAAATTGCAGCGGTTTAACTGACTGCATGTTGTTGTTTTTTCTCTGTCAGAGACGACTTGGAGTTCCCACGCAGCTGGCTGATCCCGGTCATACGGGATCATGTGAAGAACACTCACCTCGGTTTCTTCGCTTCTTATTTCCTCCCTCTGGCCACTACTCTCAAGCAGAGAGGTAAACCACATGTGTGATGCTCCATTGTATTTGATAATTTGGTAATTTTCAACCAATGACTAATGGGGACAACAATTTTCAAAATTAGCCCAGTTTTAGGGCGAGTGCTGCAGCACGCAGAAGAGTCACTAAGCAGCAATGTAACTGTGGGCCATCAAAGTACGTCCACTAAAAGGATTTCTACAGAGGGAGACCTTTTTTTTAAAAGAGTAACATCCCTTTTACACCCAAACCCACCAACATCTGGCTTTTGTCTCCGATGGGAAAGAGAACTATTCCAAAAATTGTTGAAATCAACTGAAGTTACCCTTCAAAGGAGTTGTGTGACATTTTTTAAAATGTGTATTAACAGACGACTCTATTCTTCTGTTATAGCTGAACAGCTGGAGGAAGCAGGGCAAAAACTTGAGGCTAAAGTCTACCAGACGTTACAGCTGCAGGTAGCTCTACGTTGCCTTAACTTTGGTGTATTCAGAGTAAAAACGTCCAGTGAATGAGTTGTTTAGAAGTGCACGTCTGATCTTTCCCTTCAGATCTGGACCATGCTGCCTGGCTTCTGTACATGTCCTGTGGACCTGCAGGCATCCTTCAAAGGCATTGCCCGTGTACTCGGTATGGCCATTAACGAACGTCCAGACCTCAGACTGACGGTGTGCCAGGCTCTACGCACCATCATCAACAAGAGCTGCTCCACTGGTAGGAACACACACATGTTCACGGAGAGACACGAAACTTAAAAATCCATCCGACCTCTTAGTCTTAAACCAAGTAATTCCAAAACCCTGCTGTGTCTGCACTTACGTCTGTAGATGAAGAAAAAGCAGAAATGGGCCGCTTCTCCAAGAACTTCCTGCCCATCTTCTTCAACGTGTACAGCCAGCAGCCTGCAGCTGGAGAGTCTGGCACCTACAGGATGGCTGTACTGGACACCATCAAGGTCTACTTAACAGTCACGGACACACAGGTGAGAAAAGGTTGCTTATTGATGCACGATGATGTTTTTTAATGGTTCTCCAGTTCAACAGTTTTGGAGCCAAGTGACTGATAAAATGTCAATGGGTTCAGATACTGTCCCTCCCAAGCATTATATTGCTCAATGCTGATTCCTCTCTTCATGTATTAAATAATCAAAAAAGGGCTGTTTTTACTGGCTTAACTGCAGCGAAAAAATCCTTCTCACAAGATGGATAACCTCACATACTTTATTTATCAATCAATGGATAGCTTCTTTCCCTAATGTACTGGTCTTAGAATTGTCAAATGCATCTGTAAACAATGCTAAAGTGTGTGTGTCTCACTAACCAACATGATCTTCCACAGATGATCTGCACGTTCCTGCAAAAAGCCACAGACAGACTGAGCAGCACAGAGACCACTGAGTTTACACGGTAGGGCATGAATATGGATATGTTGCTATAGAATTATGTCTGCCCTGCTCTAATATCAGTATACTCACTCTTTCGTTTGATTGCTTCTTTTTCCCCCGGCTTTTTTTTTTTCTTCCTCTCAGACTGTCAATGATGGACCTTGTGGTTGCCATGGCTCCCTCTGTAGACGAGGCCACCATGACTAAAACATTCGAGCTGATTAAACCATATTTGGAGGTAATTGCACACAGTGGGCTTAACTGCAGTGTTCAGCTTTAAATTCAAAGTTATTGAAGACAGGTATATTTAAGTTTGTTTATGTTGCTTTCAGACTAAAGAGCCGGGCATGCAGAAGAAGGCGTACCGCGTGCTGGAGGAGATGTGCGGCGGAGAAAGAGATGAGTGTAGGTCATTCGTCGTGGCTAACCTGGAGACGCTCAAAGTCGTCCTGCTGGGGACTCTGAAAAATGCCTCTTCGCCGGCAAAGAGGGTGAGACTGCCGTCTAGAGAGAAATAAAATTAGGCATATGAACACTGATTTACACTACTGCCTGATCATATCTTTATGTTTGTATTGCTGCTTCTTCTCAGCCGAGACTGAAGTGTCTGATCCACATCGTGAAAAGGCTCAGTGAGGAACACAAAGACTTTATCACCGCTCTGCTGCCAGAGGTACAAACACACATTAAGTGCTGGAAAGCACACAAACACACACAGATGACTGATAAGTATCGTCTTCATGAGGCTGTCGTCTCTTTCAGGTGATTATTTGCACCAAGGAGGTGTCTGTTGGAGCTCGTAAGAACGCCTACACTCTGCTGGTGGAAATAGGAAACGCATTTGTCCGCTTCTGTGGGAACCAAAAAGGTAACACACTGTTCTGTATGTGTGGTATTTCATTTTAAAGATTTGACAAGTGGACTGAAGGTTTAAAATCCTGACTGAGTCTCTGTCTGTGACCCAGATGCCCTGGAGCAGTATCTGATGCTGGTGTACGCAGGACTCACAGGCTCCGTCACCATGATCACCTGCACAGTGTTGGCACTAACTCGACTGGTGTTTGAGTATAAAGGTAGGCCCGCTGACTTTAAGCTTATTTATAAGCTTCAGTGATTATATGTGTGGACTCAGCCTTGTGCCTTTTCTCTCACAGACGCCATCGAGGTGACAACCAGGGAGCA
Organism: Lutjanus campechanus; assembly: GCA_027495735.1. Lineage (NCBI taxonomy): Eukaryota > Metazoa > Chordata > Actinopteri > Lutjaniformes > Lutjanidae > Lutjanus > Lutjanus campechanus. Next base: position 76,264 of record JAJHUR010072605.1, on the reverse strand, counting down.
GCTGCTGCACAACATTTGTCTGCTGCTGTCGTCTCGTACCAGAGAGATCGTCAAAGCAGCATTAGGCTTCATCAAGGTCATCCTCTTCATCATGGACCCCAAGACGCTGGCATCACACACCACCGTCATGGTAGGCATTGACATTAGTGACTGCGTGTTTGCCTGGGGCAAGTAAAATGGCATTTCAGGCTAGTAAAAGTAGCAAATCACTTGAAGTGGTAAAACAGAATTCAGTTACTATTTTGATGTATTGATTAATTGTTAAAGTAACTTCACTAAGTATTTTGTGACAGGAGTGTGATTAATTCCATTGACATTAGTTATTTCCAGTGAGATATTACTGAGTTTATTTAGTGACTTTGCTGTTGTAATGAATGTGAATATTCTGATTCACTTAATTCAAGTACTTTAAGACTTTAATACTTCTGCCAGTATGGTTGTGAAGTTGGCATTAAATTTTATTTAAGTGGTATTAAAAAGGTCTCAAAAAGTCTTGTGGAAGCCTTGTGGAGCCCTGGAGGTATCCTGTTATAAATATTATAAAGAGACAGCTCATTTAATCCAGACTTCACTCTCTGGCTCTTGTTCAGATGGAGGGCATTGGGAGCATCAAGGACGACGTGAGGAGACACTTCAGAACCAAACTGAAGAACATCTTCACTAAGTTAATCAGGAAGTTTGGGTAAGTGCTGGTTTTCACTCTTTAAAAAAAATAAAAAATCTAATAAGCAGCAACTGGGCACCAAAGCAACATTAAAATAAAATCTTTTTAAGGAATTATTTCTAGGGCTGTCCCCCTGAAAGTCAAAGATTACCTGGAGAGACCCCTGACTCAACTGAGATTCTTCAAGTCAAACAGTTGTTTTTTTTTTCAGTGCGCATTACACCGACAGGATCAAAGATGCAAGATTGCTGGAATGCACGGAGAGAACATTTTAATGAAGAATTATAAATCAGGGCAATCATAAATATAAAATCTGTATGGCAACATGCGCTGGTGGTTGACTGATGAGAGAAGGTGAACCAAGTGGCTCATAAACATGTTTCAGCTCAGCTCTTGTTTTTTAGCACAGCAGTGTCACTAAATCACTTTTACTTCCACACATGCGTCATTGAAATGGAATTTGTACATAGTCATGTTTTGTACGTGTTTGTGGGACATATGGAGTGCATATGGAGATATGGAGCCTGGATAACAAATGTTTTTTACTTTATTCCTAGGAGTTTATTTCATTTGGAACTTACCAGGAATTGTTCTGATTATTTTGTTTGAATAGTTAGTCAGTTAGTCTGCTACCAGTTAACCAAAACAGTCTTGTTGTAAACACAACTGATTAAAGCACTGTCCTGAGAAATCATTAGAAGATGTGAGCAATAATACTAATTATACTAATGGCAGTCATATGCTGACATTGACAAAGGGCAGCTTTGTTTAATTATGACACAGCTGAATCCTTTTAAACTCTGGTTGTTTTGGAGTAGAGGAGGTTCGGGCTGAAGATGAGATGCTTCCACATGTCCACCTTGTTTTTCTTTTGTATCTGTATCATCTGCGATTTGACCAGCATTTACCTCACCTTGTGTTTTGTTTGCTTCTGTGTTACAGTGCCATGTAAAGTTTTTGTGTCTGATTATCTGTTGTATCTCCAGTTTTGAGCTGGTGAAGAGCATGCTGCCTGCAGAACACCACAAGGTGCTCGCAAACATCCGCAAGGCTGAGGCTCGCACCAAGAGGCGAAAACTGGCTGCGGAGCAGCAGGACGACTCTGAGAGTGAAGAGGAGGCACCTAAAGCGAAGAGCCAAAGGTAGATCACCGTTCCTAAACACAAAGCCCTACCTTTCCTCGTGTATTTACCTCATTTCCTCCTGAAAAACCTTCCATCCTCTCCTCTCTAGCATTGAGGAGATCCTTGCAGAGTCCGACAGTGATTTGTCTGAGGATGAAGGAAAGGCTCAGAAGAAGGCAGGCAAACCGCAGAAAGGACGAGCCTGGCTCAAAGAAGGAGAGGAAGACGACCCACTCAACTTCCTGGATCCCAAGGTTTCCCAGAGAGTGCTAGGTAAGGCATGGTTACTGTGAACCTGCATTTTGATTGGTCAAGACAAACGGCCAGCTTACTTTATTCTGTGGGGATTTTTGTTAAACACGTTTTCTGTTGTTTCTCAGCCACCAACCCAGCGTTGAAAAAGGGCGGCAAGGTTGAGCACGGCTTCAAGGTCACGTCCGACGGACGGCTGATCATCAGAGAGGATGAAGAGGAGGATGTAAAAGACAAAGGTAAGAGGAAATCCTGTAGTTAGTCAACTGTCTCGTACACTGCTTTCTGTCTGAGCAGTCTGAGACAATAAACTGCAACTTTCCCCACAGATGAGGGAGAGATGAAAGACATCTTAGAGGAGGCTGGAGTCAAGAGTGTGAGTACTTCTCTATATGTGACACTAATTATATAGCTCTTCCTGTTGCCATAGAGACATTTTTATTATTGTTTGTCATTTATCATCTACCTTTTTTAATCATCTTCAGAAAAAGACTCAGAAAAGGAAGTTCCGAGATGACAACTTTGATGATGACATGGACGTTGAACCACAGCTGAAATATAAAGGTAGGACTGGTACCAAACCTCCTCAGTGAATTCATAGTTAATCAGCCCCTGCATAAAGTGTGCGTTTATAGGCAAGAGCTCTGGACCATATAAGCTCTTTTTAAGTCAACAGTTGGCCTACATATCATGTCCATCACAAATGTAGTCTAATAAGAACATTTTTTTCTCCCTCTCAGCCGGAGGCTCGGGTATCCACAGACCTCTAGGAGGAAAGGAAGATTTTGGGACAGACTACAAGTCAAAGGTGAGTCCGACACCACGCAGAAACACAAACTGCAGGGGCCTGTATTCACAAACATTCTCTTCCTGACTTAGTCTTAAAATTTCTCACAAGTACCCCTCGCATAAGAGTGATTTTAGGAAAATTCTCTGACTAAACACGGGGCAGAAACTTTTATCTGAGTGAGCAGGTGTGGTTCACCCTGTTGCTAGTTATGACACCTGCTATCACATATATGACTGGTTGATCCAAAAAAAGGAAAATGCATTCTTGGTGATGATGGGCATACAGTTGTGTCTCTATTAAGACATATTGTGATTATAAATACAATTTTATGTAGTGAGCATGTCTGTTGAATAAATTGTAAGCCAGTTTGAAAACACAGTCTTACTTAAGCAGTAGGATATATTTGATATTTACGGGGAGCCCACTATGTTCATGAAGCCCTCCTGTGAGCCTGTAAGGTGTGGACATCCAGTGGAAATTAATTTCCCAATTACGATATTGAGACTGTGAGAGAGCTTTAATTGTTTGTGTGATAATTCTGCTGACGGAGGGTTGTGACAGTCTTAAGTCATCACTGCTTGACTGTTGCATTTTTTTAAAAATATCTTGGTGTTATTATAAATTTCATTCCTGTTATTACAATGTTGCGTGGTAGATGTGAGTGAATCTCTAATGAAATCGTCCACAAATATTCCTGTGCGATCTAATTCGTAGCCTTTCATTAACTCACGGTCACTGAGTGCTGGAAAATATTTTGTCTTTGTGCCATTTTCCTCCTCTGCTTCAGAAACTTTTAATGGCGTTGCGTCTGCCAGAACTGATCGCGGCCTTTCTTCACAACACTTGTGATTCCACCAACAGTGCTGCAACATGTCCCAAGAGCGGCTCACCGCTCCGCTCTGCCTCAAATATGTACCAAGCCTATTTTGGAGAGATGCCACGCCAATCTGCACAGAACAGATCGAGCAGGCAGAGTGTCAGACACAGAAACAGCATAGAGAATCTATTTCAAAATAAAACACCCCATGCAGACTGGCTATTATAAAAACAGACAAAAAAGAGCCTATTTAATTATGTAGCCTACTTATCCACGGTAGAAGCACGACAAGCACTACATAACAAGTAGAAATGCAAAATGCTCGCTTTGCAAATGCTACTGGTGAGCTTACAGCTGTGTGGAGGACAGATCAGAGCTGTGGCACAGATGTGCTGTGCCCAGAGGAATCAATGACTTGAGTCTATTAAAGGTCCTCCTTCCTAGTTTCTCACCATAGGAGCTCTCTTGAGAGCCAAATGGCCTTGTGAATAACTTTTATCTTTACAAGGATTTAGACTTAACGTTAAGGAGAAATTCTTTAAAAACATCCTTTCTAAGAATTTTCTCAGGATTTTTCCTCACGAGGTGCAACTTTTTGATCCAGAAAGCTTTATAAATTACCCCAGGAGGAGCTGTTGTTGGTCAGAAACTTTGATTCTGAGTGTCTTTTCTTTCATTCTTCATATTTCAGAAAGGAAAAGGAGATGTGAAGAAAAAAGGAAAACTCGATCCTTACGCTTACGTCCCTCTGAAGAAGGCCCAGCTCAACCGCAGGTACGGGCAACATTTTTGTCAGTATAGATTTCCATAAATAGCTCTGATGAGGAATCATTTTTTGGACTTATGTCAGACACTGATAAGTTTTTCTTCTCTGCGTGTTAACAGGAAGCGTGCCAAACTGCAGGGCCAGTTCAAGGGCATGGTGAGAGGAGCCCAGAAGGGGGCGCTGTCTGGAAAGAAAATGCAGAGGAGAAAGGGGAAAGCCTGAAGAACAAGCTTACATTACTGAAAGGACTTGAAATGCATTGTGTGTGTGGTGGTGTGTTCATAAACATACTAAAATGTAGACATACACCTCAGATGTGTGGTGTATGTCTGTGTGTGTTTCTGACGGACTGTCGCTGAAGGTGAAACCAGTTTGTTTTTAAACTGTTGCATCTTTGTAAACTCTAGAAATACTCTGACAGGAGTTTTCACAACAGTAAGTATGTGTGTGTGTGTTGGATGTGACGTCCCTGCCTGGATGGATATTGACAGTCAAAGACAAGATGGAAACTCTTTTGGGTGTCAAAAATAATGATTCAACTGTGACCTGTTGTGTATGCATCAGATAAAACTCTCCCTTGTGATAAACATGAGAAATGTATTTATGTATGAACATTGTCTAGATATGTAGACAATAAGACTGGTTTGGGAAGAGTATTGTCTGCCTGTTTTGTTGTGTTATTTGGTCAATTGAGGGCGCTGTAGTCCTCTGGCTCATTTAACAATGAATAAGAGTGTTTATTAATGCGCTTAAAGATGATTTAAATTCAAATTTAAAGTTGTTTTTCTACTGAAAAGTAAAAAAGTATATATTTTCCATTTAACCAGTTTTCCTTATGAGAAGCGAGAGCTGCAACAACTAGTTGATAGAAAATTCATTGCCATAATTGATTAATCGTTTAAGACAAAAAAAAAAAATTGTTGGTTCCAGCTTGTTAAACACAAGGATTTGCTCATTTTCTCTGAGTTTTGGACTGTTGGTTGGACAAAAGAAGCAATTTGAAGACTTCACTTTGGGCTGTGGGAAATTGTGATGAGCATTTTTCACATTTTTGGATATTATATAGACTAAACGGTTAATTAATGGTAAAAATTGTTAGTTGCAGCTCAATCAAAAGTGCAGTTATCTCCAGTTTTTCATGTGTTAGTGTGACTTGAATGCAGCTCGTCTTAAAGGCATGTAGAGAGACGCTGTAGGTTCTTGTGCGGGGTGAGTTAACATACCATAATAGCCTCGTGTGATTCATTTCCCCTGATGCATTGCAGCAAAGTGAGTCATGTAGTGACAAACTGACCTCCTAAACGCACTCTTTTGTGTGTCAGTCAGAGTTTCTGAGAAGAGATGCAGATGTCCTGGACTGATTCAGGACATTCTCAGACCAGCGATCATCATCAGGATCATCATCATCATCACTGTGGTTGAATGTATAGAAAGAGACTTCAGAGAGTATTCAGACCACTTCACTTTGTGTCTACCTTATTTTGTTAAAGATTTTTAAAATTTTAAATAGATTATATTTTTAACTACATATAAACTATAAAGACAAACTGAAAAAATGTAGAAAGTTGGTTTCAATACTTTCCAAAGCGGCTGTAGGTTCAATGCAGGACTTTCACAGCGTTTGTGTAAATGCAGAAACAAGTGACAAAAAGATAAATATCGGACGAGTGATGTGACTTTGAATAAATCCAAAAGTAATTAAAAATCTTAGAATTTATTATTAATTTTGCAGGCCACCTCTATAAATGTCATGGATAGATTAGTGTCCTAACAGCAGCAGAAGTGTAATTAGTTTAATTAAAACACGTTGCTTAAAGAACTTATCACCAAGTGTTGCATCCTGTAATATCCAATTATCTAATAAATATGTCATCAGGCCTCTGTTGCACTGACCCCAATGTGTTTGTAAGCTGATTCACAATATGACTGTGCAGAAAGAGTCATACTGAAATATAATACCATATTTTTCAACACTTTTAATAACTAAAAGAACTCACTGCCAGACAGCGCATAAAAAACCCACTTTGTTTATTGAAGACAGACACAAAAGGTTGTTAATAAAGAAATAATGCAAACGATCATTTCAGTCAGTAAATGCAATATACAGGAGAACCCTGAAGATACACATTTTCAATGCAATCTTTCACTTTGAAGGTGCTAATAAGACCACATATACATCAGATGCCGTGCCAGAATCCACCTCGATCCTCCCCTCCTGCAAAGATTTGAAAACCCAGAAACCCACCTGATGCTAAATACAAAACAGATGCAGACAGGGCTTGTGTTATAATAAATAAAATATGGAGAAACTGCCCTGCAGTTACAATAAGATCACTGAACTTTTACACTAAATTCTAACTAGGATGTAGAAAAAGTTTCTTCGGTTGAAAAGGTAAAATGAATCCGTTTGATTTGTAGCAACCTAAGATAGTGTACATTTAAAGGAACACTTCACCCCAAAATCAAAAACGTACATTTTTCCTCTTACCTGTAGTGCTATTTATCCATTTAGATTGTTTTGGTGTGAGTTGCAGTTTTGGAGATATCATCCATAGAGATGTCTGTATTCCCTCCAATATAATTACACTACATGGCTCAGCTTGTGGTGCTCAAAGTGCCAAAAAATAGATCTGAAAAACCCAACAACCCTTCATCACAATATATTGAATTTTGATTTGACTCGATTCAGGGGTCTGCGATCAATCAGATTATGTCTTATGTCCATTTAACACATTCAGTTACATTTATGCAAACTCACAAAAAGCAACTAAGTTATGATCCCGCAACTTTATGACTGAACTCCTCCAGACAAATGTGACACAGGCATGAATTTCAAAATAAAGGCATATCTTAAAGATGACAATAGAGATCGATATTTTCACTCCAAACCTCAGTAACTCACACCAAAACTATCTAGATGGATTAAATAGCACTACAGATAAGAGGAAAAATATGTATTTTTGATTTTGGGGTGAACTGTCCCTTTAAGAACCAATTTCTCAATATTTCAATATTCTCATCTTTCACTACATGCTGTATTTTTCACCACATCCTCATTCAACGCTGTTAGTCTTTACCAACTCAAAGTAAACAAGTCTATTTACCATCATTCATACACAAACTATCACATCTAACTTTCAACAACACATAAAATCCTTTGTGTTAAATTTGCAGAAAGGATTGCACTTCCTCTTACCAACATGACGTCTAACACTGTACATACAGGCTTAATCAAGTAACTACATGCTTGTCTTTTCTATAATGTTTTTTATAAAAATGTTATCTCTGATGAAACTCAGTAGCTGATTGTGATATCAGATAAATACTTTTGCTGTCCAGCAACAAAGCACAGAGCTTCAAGTCAGAGCTCCGGCCTCAGAAGATCCTCTCTGCTGTCTCAGTCTCTGGGGTGAAAGCAGGACATGTTTTTTTATGGAACGACATGATGTTGTTTATTGGAGGCCCTCTCTTCATCATCAGAGCCTGGGTGGGGGTCGAGATGGCGGGGGTCCTGGGGGCCCTGGGGGTGGGCGACTTGGGGGTGGACCTGGAGGGGGTTGAGCCACAGGAGGGGGTGCGCGGGAGGGTGGCGTGGTGCGGGGCCCTCTCGATGGAGGCTTCGTACGGGGGACAGAGTTAGAGACCAGAGGTTGCTGTTCGACGGGCGGACGAGGAGGAGAGGGCGAGGGAGAGTGATGAGCGTGAGGAGGAGGAGGAGCCTGGTTGTTCGGGGTGGAGTCCTCGTCTTTGACTCGCTGGAAATTAATACAGCGACCCTGCAAGACACACAGACAAAGGTTAAATCACAACGACAAATCATTTTATTTATTCGAATTAACTGATAATTTGTCAACTAATAAATGAATCTCCAACTATTTTGATAATCAGTTAAAATTTTGATTCATTCTTTAAGAAAAAAAAGTGAAAATTCTCTGATTTTAGCTTCTCAGATGTGAATATTTTCTCTTTTTTTTAGTCCTCTGTGACATTGAACTGAATATCTTGGACATAACAAGACATTTGAGGACGTCATCTTTGACTTTAGAAAACAATAATCATCATTTCTCAACTTTTTCTGACATTTTTTAGACCAAACAAGTAATCGATTAATTGAGAAAATAATCAAAATATTAATTGACAAAGAAAATAATGGTTAGTTGCAGCCCTAATATAGATTAAAATGCAATGTGTCTTTGTCTTAAGTCTCACTCGTTCACACTGTAAGCTTTAGTGATCAACTCCAATTTATTGCTCAGATCTGATATTTTTCTTTGATTTCAGTGTGAACCGCTCACGCTCCCGAACTGACCTGCATGCTCAAAGAACAAACAGATGCAGTAAGAATTAAGGGAGATGAAGCCTCCTTTTTAAGTCTGCTGAGGTGATCGTGGAGCTGACTTTTTCTGAATAACAGTCAACTTTTCATAGAAGAAATATCTTTCCATCACACTATTTGTACTTTTCCCGAAAGACGAATTGGGATTCAGGTGCATCCCTGCTATTTGGCATTGTGAAGTCCTACGGAGCGGTTGCATTGCAAAAAATCTGATCCCTATCTGATTTAGGACCACATAAGAAATCAGATTCCATGTGATTTGTGCTGTTCACGCTTTTGCCCACAGAAGTGGCGCCTCAGATCCAGCAGCCAAAGTGGTTTGTGTGAGTCTTTGCCCAGCTCTGCTGACAGAGGCATGTGTGTTTGAGGCCCCCGGAGGGCACACAGAGCTGCTTCTGTCTTCTGTCCACACCTGCACTACAATAGCTGTGATGCTAGCAAAGACAGGCACTGACAAAGTTATCACACACACGCACGCACACACAGACACACACACGCTTTTGCAGGCTGCAGCTTTCCTCCCCGTTTCCCCTCCTCCTGTGTAGGAGCCTCTGCTGTGACTCGGCCTCTCTTGATGCAGAACAGAAAGTGGTTTATGTCTCTTATGTGCTCGACTTGTTGGAATGTAAAGGAGGTATTTCAATATCCCCACAATAGTTAACAGTGGCCCCTCAGCGTTTAACATAATTTACAAGTCGGGGAGAATGGAACGCTTCTCTTATTGTTCTCATTGATGGGTTCCCCTCTCTGTTCCCTGTTTAGCATCCTTCTGCACACACACACACACACACACACCCCTGCCTTGCTCAGTGAGTGTGTGAAGGATGGAGAGTAGGTCTCTGTGTCACAGACCCTTGGTGGTCTGATTATAACACCTTATTAAACAGAGAGGCCCTAAAGTCACACAGGGGCCAATAAGAGGACCCCGGCAGCAGTAGCTTTGTGACTGAGGGGGCCATTGTGTGTGTGTGTGTGTGTGAGTGTGTATGAGGGTAATTGATTAGGGGGAAGCCCGGTTGGGGGGGTGACTGCTTCGGTCTTGTCGGCGGGGCCACGGTGAAAGGGCCAGTTTGTGAGCAGCAGAGCAGCAGCACAACACCAGAGACAGCATATGGACACAATGAGAACACAAGCTCATGAATATGAGTGTGTTTGTGTGTGTGTGTGACTGTAAGCATGCCTCAGCCAGAACATATGGCCTGAATGAAACCCCGGCCTCATGAATAACAGAGGAAGAGGAAGGTTAGGGGGCTGGCTGCAAGAGAGCACCAAGAAACATATGATCGGTGGTGAAGAGAGCGGCAGAAAAGTGGTGAAAAGAGGAGATTTTTAACACTTTTAAGCAGATGATATAAGTTTGTATGAGAGGTCAGCAATGTGTCACTAGTGATGGTCAGTCTGCCTGTGAGCCCCTGTGGCTGTAATGTCTGTCACTGCTTTACTTCCCCCTCTTGGCGATTGTTTACTTCAAACCCTCGACTCCTTTTTAGGAGAAAAACAAAACCCCCAAAAAACACCTCCAGCATCCCTCTTCACACCACTCCTCTGTCTGGCCTCAGTTTCCCCTTCTGTGCCCCGAGACTTTGCCCTTCCCTCGCAAACACACACACACACACACACACACACACACACACACACACACGCACACACACACACACACAGCAGATACTTTGTGGCCGTTTACAGGGAAGTGATGCACGCACACACATTTGTCACCATTATAGTAAAGAAAACAGAAGAAAGATGAGAGAGCAGAGACACACATTTGACCTGACAGCTCTGCCTGTCACCTCGCATGACATTACAGCGATCCACTCACATAAGGAAAATGCTCCGTGTATTAACACCCTTCATAGAGCACATATGCTTTTCTGAAATGTGTAATACTAATGTCTACTACTGTAATAATGTCAGGATAATGGATATGAAATGGAGAGAATCAGTATTAAAGTCTCTGTTTACCAAAATTATTCACCCAAAAAAACCAAAAAAACATGGTGTCACTTGCATCTTGTGGTATCTCGCCATGAAGAAGGGTAACACTTTATATTAACCATCATTAATAAACTGTAAATTGATAGTTAATTAAACTATAACTATACTATAACTATTTAATAAGTCATGAAATGACCAAAGTATGTTATCAGAGATCAATGTTAAGTTGAAAGACTTGCTTATCTGATATCAACGCAGCAGTCGCAGTGTCCTCTGACACAGTGTCCTTTGACATTTCTATTCAGATATCGTTTATCTATTTCACAATAATTAAAGTTAAGATTAATGCCAAATGTTCACCAAATGTGTTAGTGTCTGTTTGTGAGTCGTAAGAAATCATCAATAATCTTGTAGAAGCCGAAGATGTTTATAAAGGTTAGATTGAGCAATATCTTACTGGAGTCTGGCAGGTTGTGAGATAGGCAGTCATTTAACTGGTCTTGGTTTCAAGATACTGTAACAGGCTTAACTTTACATTGGCAGACAACTGACCGCTGATCAACTTACAGTGTAGGACTCGTCTTCGCTTGTTATTGTCAATTTCCAATGTTGCTCATGTCCTACGCTCATGCAGAGCTCCTGCTCCTCCTTCCTTGAGTCTGGAGCGATATATCAACCATAGTTTGTATGTAAAATAGGATTTCAACCTATTTAATATACCATTTATGGCTCCAACTCACTATTTGGACTACAGTGCTCATTTGCGCTTGCACACTTGCTATATATATATTGCTCCTTTAATAGCAATTTCTCTGTTAACAAACAATTAAATAATTATGTTTTGTAATTATTAGTAATGTTATAATTTGTTATTTTATCATTAGTCTGTAGCACTTTGTTAGGTTTCATATGTGAATTTACGTAAGTAACACACTTATTTTAACCTAAAGCATGATTTTTTCCTAAACTTTTTTGTGCCTGTATTTTGAAAGTCCACACAGACGCTGCATATTAATTATTGCTAACTTGACCCTGGAGCACGTGCAAAAATGACACTAGAGAGGTTCCTACAGCGTCGTAGTTTGAAGCGAAGGCCACTGACCAAGCTGCTATGTTTCACAAGTTTTCTGTAAACATTATTTGGATGGTTATTATAAAGTTGCAACTGGTGTTTATAATAGTTTGTAAATGGTTAATAAATACAGTGTAGTACATCTAGTAACATGATTTGGTTACTGATAGTCGAAGATGGTAGTTTACTGGTTATTGTGACAATAAATAGACTATAGATCAGCCTCAGGCCAATTTGTAATACTGCTTGTGTATTTAATTATCCTTCTGAACACAAATATGTGTATCTTAGAAGTCATAATGTCAGACTTTTCACCAGTCAACCGCAAAAGTACTCCTTGAGATACAAGAAGTATGTCTGGTTGGGAATCACAGCTTGGGATAACGACGCCTTCTATGGAAGAAATAGTCCCTGGGAAAACTATTAACAACATTTCGTCAGAATTACCAGTGAAACTGTTACTTGAAACAGATGTTTCTGATAATTACAAAGAATGGCAAATAGGCATATGGCAGCTATTTGGCTATTCACACGCGACCCTCTTGGTGTAGTTATCAACAAATTCAAAGTTATTTTCTGTTGACAAGAGTCTGCAAGTGGGTGAATGGGTTGAGCACAGGACTTATCCACAGCAGAGTTGGGTTTGAGTCCCAGAATAAGATTTTAGTTTAGTGTGAAAAGACTGAAGTCAGTGTTGACTTAATGTTTAGATTTATCTGACTTATTATATACATTTTTTCAGTTACCACTTTTGATTTTTAGACACAATTTGGTGAAGTTTAGGCAATAAAAGTATTTAGTTAGTTTTAGGAAAAGGTTCTGGTTTGTCTCTGCCATGAGAGTGTAGCCACACTGACTGTTCCACCCCGGGTGCAAATAGCAAAAAATAATATAATATAAAAATAATAATTAAAAAATCTAATTTCCATGGCAACAATCTCTGACTACTAAGGAAAACTTTATGATATCTCACAACTTAAGTTAAACAAAGACTGAATCACACAATATGTAAGTTCTGCTGCTAGGGGTCTCTCACATTAAAACAATAACAAACGTTTGATGACGTTTTGAATTAGCGTGGGATCATGGGAGTTGTTGTCTTCATTGTTAAACAAACCCCATTGTCAATAAAAATCTATCTGATACGACCCAGACAGAAATCACAAGGTAATGTTAAAGTTTTATTCACGTTATGTAATGTTTGCCGAGTCCCTTCTTCACTCTTTGTTCTATCTCATGTTATAGTGGTGAGCAGGAAACACTCCATGACCATGAATAAATTATGTATTTCTCTGCGTTTGTATGAAACATTTGGGATAATCTAAATACACAGCTCAAAATACTGTATATACATACTGCAGGTCTAACTATTTTAGACATTTTAATGTGGAACATTAAAACACCACTAGAGGTAAGTGAGAAAATATATTGTAATTAGAGTGAACTGATCCTTTAAATGAGGTGATTGGGGGGCGAATAAGGGGAGGGGCCGCCAGTGTGTGAGGGTGTAGAGGGATGGTGGCCGCCCTCTGGTCTGGTCTGTGCTGTGCGACGAGGCCATCAGTGCCATCAGCTCTGGGGACAAAAGAAGGGAATCTCTTCTGTCACAATATGGCTCGTGGCCTTTCAACTCCCCATCTGTTTGTGTGACGCTCACTCGGAGGAGCTGACACACACGTTACAGTGACACGCGCGTGCACGCACACACACAGCAGGGAGGGATCGAACGCGGACAGGGAGCGTGGCAGAAACTGGCAGCCCGCTGATGGCCGTTTGCAGAGGCAGTGAAGGAGGAGTAATGTGGGGAGAAAGCAGGACGAGCTCCTCCTGAGCTGCTGGTTAACAATCTGCATCAGGGAGGCTGATCTGTGCTACTTATCGCTCTGCTTTCAGCCAATCAGGCTGCAGCTTCTTGCTTTAACAGAGATGTTATTACTGCACTCTTACAACTAAAGGTGCTTACCAGAACCATATAGGGTTCTTGAGCTTGTCCCCAAAGGAGAACCATTTTTGATTCCTGGTGGAACTCTTTATAAAGGTTCCGCCTAACTGTACCTAGAACCCAACATAAAGTGTTATACCTAGAACCATTTGTGAAGGGTTCCACACAGAAATCCCCTATGAGAGAGGTTCTACAGAGAACCCTTCTATGGTATATGTATATTTAGAACCTTTCCCACTTCTAAGGGTGCCAACAAGAACTATCCTGGAAGTTCTATCAAGAACCCTTTTATATTCCATGGGTTTCATCTAGCACCGACTCAGGGGCCTCTAATGAGAACCCTTTTGTATTCCAATGGTTATATCTAGAACCCACCCAGGAGGTTTTATAGAGAACCCATTTATATTCCAAGGATTTAATCTACAATGAATTACAGGAATCTAAAATACCCATTTTTTAAAATAAGGATCTCACCTATAATCTTTTTGTTTTAGTTCTACAAAAAAGGAAATTATATTCTACAGATGAGGTAAGAACACAAGAACACCAGTAAAATTAATTGACTGATAGGATTCCAAATTCAGCTGCATTTATTTATTTTTAATTTAAATACAATTTTAAATGTAAAACATTTGAATATATGAGGGTGAGGCTCAGTTAACACTGTTTTCCAAAAAGGGTTCTTTGGATGAAAAGGGTTCTCAATGTAACCTTTAGTCCTACAAAGAACCCTTTTTCCAACAAAGGGTTCTTCAGAAGCAAATGGTTCTGGGTAGAACCCAAGCTCATCAGGGAGAAACCCTTTGGGAAGCCTTATTTCAAGGGGTGTACTATGAGGAGTTTAGATCTGTGCCTGGCTTTTGTCAACATGAGAACTCGTTGTCGTCTTTCATGTCTGATATGACAACTATCCCCCTCACAACAAAAGTGGATTTCTCTCCCCTCATTTCTTTCCATGTGAGAAGCAGCGGTTTATTTTCCGCAGTTAATGGCTCGTGAAGGGAGTTGTGGGGGTCATTGTTGTGCGGCTCTGTGAACCACAGCCCCTCAGAAAGTGGCTGACAAAGACTCAAGAAACTTCTGCTCTGATGACAGAGACGAATTGTTCTGCTTAGAAAAAGAGTCCAAGACGGAAAGAAGGGATAAAACCATTGATGATGACCACTTTTATGAACTCCACATACAGTGCGAACACACGCACACACTGATCTTGCTACATGAATCAAAAGGGAAAGATGAATCAAGCCATTCAAAGAACAAATCAATAAATTTCACGCCGATATGGGCTCAGCTACGAGAGGCAACAATGACACCATTTACAACGGAGCAGATGTTTCACCATGACAACCGCTATGATGATGAAAACATGTCTGTGGGGTTATGGGATGCCATACACAAGGGTCAAGGTTAGATAACGAGCCGCTCCCTTGTTCTGTCACACACACTTGGCTGCTGATGTCATGATTTAGGACTTTTTTTCAGGATTAACATCTGCAGCAGAATTTAACAAGAAACCAAGCAAATAAAATCAAATAGGGCTGGAACAAACGAGTGAATTCATTATCGACTGATCTGCCAATTATCTTCCCGATTAATTGTCTTTGATCAGCTTCTTCCTTTAAAGTAATTGTACCTTAATATGTAATGTAATTTTTTTTTAATTTTATTAAAAAATAAATACACTCTGGGGAAAAAATAGGAGGAAATAGTGGATTTGTTGGGGACTATTTTCAGCTGCGGATTAATACACATTTGCTGCTCTTTGTGTTTACAGCAGTAAGACAGTGTACGTGGGACTGACTCAATAAACTACAGTGTGTGTTAATGACACAGAGGAATAAGATTAAAAAATAATTAAAAATATAGAGCAATTGATCAATTATCTGGGCAATAAAATGCCAAAAAATGGGAGAAATGTTCATCACAATTTCCCAGAACCAAAAGTCTTCAAACTGCTTGTTTTGTAATATGAGAAATTCCAAAAGTGTGGGCCACATACCTTTATGTGGGCCACATAAAGGTACTGTAGGTGGGCCACAAGAGGACATAAAAAATAAAATTTTTAATTTTCAATTTTCAAGTTTAAAAATTACCACGAAATATTAATAATCAAATATTCAAGTAAATATTCAAGTTAATAAAACAAAGCCATGGGATTCAAATTACACGTTATTATTTGTCTGACCTATTTTAAGAGGTGTTACATCACATTTGGTGACCCTTCACAATAACATCAGAACAAATCTCATGTCTTGTCAGAGACAGGGAATCATAGTTACGGAATTCCTCATTATTGGTGGAATAAGAGTCGAAATGTTTAAATTGTTAAGTGTATGTAGATGGATTATCAATTTACTCAGTATTGCTGTATGCTCAGGTTCACTTTCTGTTCTGTTGTTCTGTTTATGAAATAAGACATATATAGGAAAATACTGTGCTGATCAGAGTCGTGATTAAAGGTTAACTAAAATCACTTGGAAGTGGTGAGTGAGTGTGTAACATGCTACTTGGAAACGTGAGTCTGGGAGTCACAGGGGATTCTCAAAGATGCGAACAGAAGAGTACAGTGCTCCTTGTGTGTGAACAATGGCGGCTTTGACGAGGAGAGCGGTATCAGTGGCTCATTGGCTCTCTGTGTGTGTAGCTGGGTTGAAGCTGTACATGTTGCTCCCTGACACGTGTTGTCTTTATGCAATGTGACAGACACAGAAACAGAATGCAGATGCTCAATTGTCCACATACAGAGACGGAAAACACACTGAAACCTTCTGTGCCATCCGAGTTGGTCATAAAAAGCTTTAAAGTGGTTGTTACCCACAGAGCAATTGCAAAGATTACACACAATTACCAAATAACAGTTTTGTATCAGTCATTGTAACTGCCTGCCTGCAGTACACTGGATTTTCTAATCGTAAATTAGGTGGAGATAAAAATGAAATGTGACTGCAGTTGAGAGGCAAGCTCACCTGATCTCCAGGATGTGGTCTCATCAGAGATACCTGGTCATAACCTCTCCTGAACAGAGCCCACAGAGCATCTAGCTTCCCCTGAAGGACCAGGAAAGAAAACACTGATGTCGAAACATTTATTTTAAATGACAAAACCCATAGCCTTAAGATATACATTTAACCTTAATTACCTTTAACTATAAGACTAACCTTGATGGGTGAGTACCACCTCCTCTGCTGTGGGGGCCGGCGCGGCGGTTTTCGAGGTTTGGGCTCGTAAGGTTCAAATTCTTGCTCTGGCATCTTTACAACTGCATTTTTGGGCTTGTCAAGCTTAGCACCTTCCTCAGTGGAGCCCTTCTCCCCCCATCGCACCTACAAAAGCCTCATTAAAATGTATATTCTTTTGAGAAATGAAAATGTGTGAGTGTGTGTGTGTGTGTGCATGTATACCTCCATGCGTTTGATGCCACCCACTCCTCTTCCACCATAGTAGGAAGCATCCACTGTGGGCCACCTCTTCTTGGGCATCCCATCTTCATCATCTGATTCCTTTTTACCAAAAACAATGACATCACTAATGTAATTATACTGCATTGATTGATTGCTGATGGATTAGTATGGACTAGGAACAGACAAACTACACTTGCTAAGATATGTTACTCATTGAAAGTCTGTCTTTTCTACATTTTTATTTTATTCTATTTCATTAAATGTTCTAAATAAATAAACCAAAATCCAACTGAATAATAAAATTTGAACTATCCCTTTAATCCCTGTTTTCCTATGTGGAATTATGATTCAGATGAATAGTTACAATAAGAGAAAAAACAGATCTTACTGGTTCTGGAGGAGGAGGTGGTGGAGGTTCTTTGATTACCTGAAGATTATAAAATAAAATGTCACAGGGGAAATAAAAATCTAATTTACCTCAAGCTGAAACACCGATGTCCGAAGTTTAAACTTACCACGGTACAGCAGAGAGGCCAGAACCACCACATCAGCAGCAGAGCCAACAGCAGGAACACCACCAGCAGCGATATGAGCACGATGGTGCCGTCGAACTACACAGAACGCAGAACGGCCAGATTAAAATTTAACTGAACACATAAACACAAGAGGTGAGAAAAAAAGGTGAAAATGAAAAGTGAAAGTACTCACAGCCTCCTCTGATGAACAGACACAACAGAGGAGACCTCAGAGAGGAAGCAGAGAAGAAGAAGACTACAGAACCAAGAGAAAATAAAAAGGTCGAAGGAAAGTTTATTCAAGGCGGCATGCCAGAGGGAAATATCATCATGTGTTCTTGTGCCGGTGCAGAATACATATACATACAGGATGTACTCACACATTCAGTAGTAGTGATGTGAACAGAGCTGGTGATGTAGGAGATGCCCTCGTTCATGCTCACCTGCAGGTAGATCACCCTGCAAAACATGAACATGACTGATCTGATCATCTGACACAGAAATGCACACACACACATCACACACTTGAGCGCACATCTGTTTGTGTGCACGCATTCATGGATGGTCTGCTGTTAGACGCTTGCCCGAGGTGTCAGATACATTCCTCCATCCACTTTGTCCATACTTGCTGCTTTATAAGCACACAAACATGCTGACACAGACACAAAGCCAAAACCTTTAAAGAGGTCAGGGAGTTCTCCACCCACAGAAGGAATCTCTTCTGTTTGGATCAGACCCAGACCTCTAATGTGGAAACCACAGACAGCTAAATGACTTCTTATTCTCCAGTATTCAGCACTGATATCTGCAGCTATAACTGTGCAAAGATAAGCAACAAGAGATGGGAGAAAATGTAGTTTTTGGTTGGGAAGATGATAGGACAGCAGTGTTGATGGAACCAAAAACTGTGCAGGATTGAGGTAGTGATAAGAACAGGTGAATATTTATACAGAATATTTAAATGACAAGTTATTCAGCTAGTAAGCTTGTATCAGGTACTCATTGATAGTCATGTATTAGCTACAGTAGATGCCAGCAATGAACTGTTGTGGACAGGGTCAGCAACAAATGGTATTTTAGCCACTTAAAAAAAGGTCCACCTAAAAAATTAATATTAGTTTAAGTGTACACTATATTTAAAATAATTTCATTGCTTTATTTTGCTGTCAGACAGCCATTTCCGAAGGGAAAAGAGACATTATATAACCCAGGTATCACTCTGTCCAAACCAACCAAACTCGATATGGCGAAATTAGTCATTTTACCTTGCTGGTCTATCACTGCCACAATCAGTTAGTTTTTTTGTGTTATTGTGTGACTTGTGTGGTGAATCTGAATTAACCTTTTAAAAGACCGATGTGACACAATAGCACAAACAAACTAACAGATCGAGACAGCAGCAGACCAGCAACTCCTGTGTTCTGTGAGGTAAAATTACTGATTTTGTCTATGGAGTTCGGCTGGTTTGGAAAGAGTGATATCGGCTTATTTAAAGATGATTTCCCACCAGAAAAGGCTGTCTGACTGCAAAGTAAAGCAGTCAAAATATTCTAAATGTAGTGTAGACTTAAACTTTTTTAGGTGGACCTTTTTTAAGGGGCAAAATGGCTTTTGTTTCTGACCCTGTCAACAGCACCTTCTGTGCTGGTGCCCCCCTCTCTGCTCCTCCTAACTGGAGCGTTTCTACTGGCATCTACTGTACGTAATACACCGACTATGTGTAAGTACCTCATACAACCCTACATCAAATAATCCAAACTATCCCTTTAAGCAATATGAATAAAAACAAATCGATCAAACAGGCCGCTGAGGGTGGAAATGCAGACAGCTGGATTGTAGTTATAGGCTTGGAAAAGAATGGAGAAAGGCTTCTTGTGCTGTTCTTATGGTTTAGGGAGGGGCAGAGACAAGGGGGGCATTGAGCTCTAGGTTTAGATTTGAGGCGGGGGCGACAAGGGGAGGAGGTCACTGCAGGGTGGGAGAGACGAGAGGAAACAGAGAGTTGGGGGATGGTAGGAGGAGGTCCCTTTCCTGCTCTACATCCCCTCAGCGCTGTCCCTCCCCTCCAAAAGCCCTTCTTCACTTCCTCAATCAGTGACTCTGTTTTCGCCTCCTGTATCCTTTGCAGCTTGTCTCATAACTCATGCTGACACTGACTTCAGAGAAGGAAATTGGCGGTGCAGGTGCCTCTCTTCTTCTTCTTCCCTCCTTTTTCCGTCTCCCCCCCTCTCCTTCCCCATCATATGGTCAACCCTCCTTTCAGGCAGGCAGGGGACACGGTGCTATCAGCCCCTCTCTGACAGAGAGATCTCAGCCCCTATCAATCATCAATCTGCCCACTATATATGTCTTTGCCCTGTGTGTGTGTGTGCAGGAGGGGGAGTTGCATCCGGAAGGTTCCCAGTCAACATAGATTTGTGTGACAGCAGCGTCAATGACTTCATTACATGTGATAAGACCCGGGTGGAACAGGAGGTGAGTGAGGGTCTTTGGGGTTTGGGTGAAGAGGTGATGCTGGGAGCTGGAGTCCCACATACCTCAAGACTTTACAACCCCTAAAACAGGAAGCACCTATAATGTGATCTGACATGTTTGGGTGATTTTTAGGGCTGCAGCTAAGCATTATTTTCAGTATTGAGTTTGGTTTCTACAATGGCAGATAATAGTGAAATATTTGCTCTATTAAAGAGATAGTTTGAACAATTTGATGTGGGGTTGTATGAGGTATATCGATAGTCAGTGTATTAGCTACAGTAGATACCAGCTGGCATGTCCCTGGTTAGAGTACCAGCATGGAAACTAAGCAATGAAATGCTATGGAGAGGGTCTGCAACAACTGTTTCAGCCACCTAAAAAACAGCTGCCTTGTATCTGTTGTTGCTGACCCTGTTCACAGTGCTTGCTTGGGTGGGGAAAAAGTGTCCCTCTGGTGCTCTTGAGTTTGGAGATCCAAAGTTTTGAACTGTTGAAGAAAACTGATATATGCGTTTTTAACTGCTGACTAAATAGCCAGGATTCATTAAAGTATTTTTTATTCAATAATCTTGCTTTTGTTTTGTATTCTTCTGTCTCTTGGCCATCCTATTTTAACATCTCCCAAGAAGATATCTACTAGTTTTTTTTCTGTATTGAATGGCTCAAACTAAATAAAGAAATGTATGTGTAGTTATAAATCTGATGATCTGTGGTGAAAGAGAAAGAGGATTTTGTTGTGAGAAATGAAAATAGCACTATTTTGACCCACAACACAAAGGAAATCATTTTGTGTTGCAAACACCTGTCCGGCATGCACTGACGCACTCTCACTTCACTAAATATTGCGATGATTAACAGCACGTTTGTGCACCGCAGCCCAGAACTCATCAGCCAGCTGTTGGCCCCTTCTCTGGGCCCTTCAGCCATTCACAGCTGACTTCCTCTTCAGTAACACTCAGGGTGTTGGGCAGTGCTGACTCCGCTCTAATGGGCTTCTGTTACATGGAAGGACGCCTCCTTCAGGCACCACTGCAGCATGTAATGATGCTCCCTGTTCTGCCCCGCTCTCAGGAGGAGCAGCACAGCCTGACCAGCAGAGTTAAGGACCCGATATGCTGGATTGTGTATTAAGAGATTTTAATTGTTATCTGTAAGTTACGATTAAAATCTCATGTGCCATGTCTGTTATAACACATGTGGGTGAACCATACTGCATGTGACAGACTCTTAAATCTCCATGCTGCCACTGTGTGAAAACAAAATATATCTTATCCCCCTCTCTGAGCAGTACTTCCCCACCAGAGCGGTACTTTTCACTGGCGGATAAGACAAGCTCAAATCACGCTGGAAATCTGAGTGACAGCAACAAGACAGATGATGACTGGGAGGTGTCTGAGGCCGCAGGCTCGAGTGTATAATTATGCACAGGACTGCAGGCTGCTGGGCCTTCGTCCTCTCCGAGCTCAGCCCGCAGCACCGCTCTGTCTGCCCCGCAAGAAACTTCAGCTCTGAATCACCGGGAGCAAAGCTGGAAGCCCTCGGAGGAAACTTTACACTGCCCCGCCGACTCCACTCACACTTTCACTCTCCCAAAGTGTCAGACGGAGATTGGGATACATCACAAACACACACACACACAGACGCGAAGGTCCTCTCCAGCAGGCTCTCATTAAGTCGTGTTCCTGGGCTCTACTCCTGTTGTCCCCTTGTGATTGGTGTCTGGCTTCGTTAGCTGTGACAAACACTGATTGATCACAGACACTCAATGACTTTGGCCCTAATTTGTTCAAGGACAGCAGTCTTCTGTGTCCACACCAAACTTGCATGCAGCTGGCTAATATCTGAGTCTGGAAACAGGAGTGATAACTGACAAACAGAGTCAGGGTGAAAAGGCAGTGAGAGCTAAAAGAGATGTGCGGCTTACCTCCCGACCTCCTCTACAACAGGGGCAGGGCAGAGCAAAAAGGTGTCTTCTATTCCCGCTGGTCTCTCATCTGCAACGGGAAAAAACAAATCAGAATTTGTGTCACAGAAATATTAACATCTGCAGCCTAAACAGTTCCAAAATTCTTCTTAAATGCACAAGCCAAACCAGAATCCCACGATGCATTACAGTGTGAGGATCAATGTATTACAGCAATTTGCTGTAATAAGAAGCATACAAAAGTAATGAATCCATCAGAATTCAGTGTTCTGCTCTGATAATCATTTGTAGTTTGAATATATTTTCCAGAGCCAAAACAAGAAGTAAGTCTTATGCAAAAGTTCCCAATTTAATTAATCACTGACCCAACCTTTTGCCTTGTTTCTTCTAACATTTACTTTAACATGGATTATTCTTTTTATCTTGCTGACCTGTGCAAAACGTGCTCTTTCGTGTGGAACAGAGTCATTATAGTTTTTTATTTTTTATTTTTTATTAGTTTCAGTATTAGAATTAGTTGTTTCTTTATTAAAGAGTTTTAGTTATAACTACAATAACAATAAGTGCATGGACATACCCTTGAGTACATTTGCAGAACTTACCCACAGAGTATGTATCATTCAGTTTGAAGCTGCACAGAACCTGGTCAATGTTTCTGGCATGGAGAAACCCATTCCCTCTCACCACCACCTGGAAACTCTCTGAGACAAAAACACAGATGGAAAAGGCACCATGAGAAATTATTATTCATATGTACATTTGTGAATAACAATGAGCAAGGCACATATTTTCTGTTGTATGTGAGAGATGTAAAAGATCAAAATTGACCTCTCATTTTAGTTTGACGTACAAAAAACACTCTGATGTACCATTATGGTGAGTGCTGAGGGCCATTCCCTCCCTCTGATGTGCTCAACTTAAGCAGCAGAAACTTGTGCATGCCTCATTACTGCTTGTTTATATCTGTGTGCTTGTGCGTGTATGTGTGGAAAGGCCATAATAAGCTCCAATGGTGCTAATGCTGAAAGTGCTGCTATTCACAAATATGTACTGTGCAGTAGCCAGGAGGTGTGTGTGTATGTGTGCGTATGTGTGTGTGTGTGTGTGTGTGTGTGTGTGTGTGTGTGTCGCTGACCTTTAGTTTCCCCCAGGCGCTGTTAAAGCGCACTGACAGAGGCTTGCCAGCATATGCTGGAGTGTCTATGTGGCTGCTACCCAGCATATGTTAGAGAGCGCGGAAGAAACACTTGCTTAAAAACATGCCTGCAGGGCTGACAACAGCACAGCACTGTCAAAGTAGGTCTGACCTTACCTATGGCACCATTAGCACATGTGTGTGAAGGATGTGTGTGAAGATATGTAGATACTGGTTTGCACATAGTGTATGTGCGTTTTCTGAGGAATGTGTAAGCGCCTGCATGTCTGCAGTATGTGCATGCATGAATGTGTGCGGACATGTGTTTAAATGTGCGTATGTGTGTGTGTGTGTGTGTGTGTGCACAGAGGTTTTCCTCTAGCATTATCCTGGCTGTGTTTGTCACACCTTTAACATTTAAAGCTCCAGCGTGAAGATCACTGGATAAAAACATCACAGGGTGTATATGTGACAGTGTTTCCTTAAAGGTCAGACAAGCCGCTCATGAAAAGCCATAAATCCAGACGCACACACAGAGATAGAGCTGAGCGCAGAAAACAAACATCACTTTAGATTTGTCTGCACATCTCCAGATGTTTACAGATGCTGTAAAAATGTTTAAGAGTGCAGATTTGCTGTTGGAGCAGATCCCGGAAGAAAAGATGTGATGCACCAAACAGATGGAAATTAAAACTGAGCTCTCAGTTGAACAATTCTATACATTTCATATGTGATACAGGTATTAGATAATACATATTAATTAATGTATTACATCTTAATCTGTACAGACAGTGCAGAAAGATTAAATTCTAATATCCTGCAACTATGCACACAGCTGACCTCATACAACTGTGTATGTGCTTATTTACAGATGTTCAATGACTTGCAGCTTGTCAGTACAGCTCACGTCATTTCCTCAGCTTGACTAAGATTTCACACACAAACACACATATGCCACCCAATTCACCACACACCTCGCTACAAACAGCCTGATCATTTTCTGTTAACCACACTACATGTCTTCTGTCTCCTCCTGTCCACTCTTCTTCAACCGCAACAATCTGAACGATAAATTACTATACAATATGGTATCAAATAATTTGGATTGTATTAATTTTCACATAAACTGATGGTTTATGTGGTTTGTTGTGATTTGCAGCCTCAACAATGTGCAACTTAATTAGAGGCCTGAACACTAATTATTTCCAGTGCTCAGTGCTGAGGCTGCTTTAGCAGTCGCCCCCCCTTTCACTCGATGTTACCATCAAATGGCACAAGCTGCAACTGTGACAGGGCGCATGTGCGCACACACACACACACACACACACACACACACACCATGCAAATGGTACATGGCAGATAATAGTGTTCATCCAATTTTAAGACTGATGATTGTTGGAGTTACATGACTTTAATATTGTAATACCTGGATTAGGTTACTGGCAACATATTTTAATAGTGTAGTTGTATGTAATTAGTAATTGCATCAGAGTACATTTTTAAAGTAACCCACTCAACTCTGAAAATATTCCATCGTTATTGTGATAATATTGTTATTGTAAATTATTTGGCCATGATAATCTTATAGTAGAAATCTGATATTGTGACAGTCCAGTTTAACATCTATCACAGGAGGATCTTACTGATTAAAGTTTTAAATCCTGAGTCATCATTAATATTTCCAAACCAAAACGTTTACTACGTATAAACACGGTCAAACACTCTATCACTGTATCTTGTTGGTTTCCACAATGGTTTATCAATCTGAACATCTCCTACACACACCCTGACACACACACACTGGGGCTTGATGGGCTAAAAGGTCAGTGCTGTCAGACACATGGTGGGCAGGGACTGGTGGTGCCCTGCCGACATGTACAACACATATGCTGCCGCCGTGTCCTCTCTGCTCTCTGCCTGCCGCTGTGGCCACATGTCCATTTACATCTACACCTGAATGTTTGACAAGGGTTGTATGAATGTGCCTCTATAACACATGTACATGTATGTGCACGTGGGTCTTGAGTGCATGAAGAAAATGGGGTACGGCTTGTCCGAACAGCAGCTCTTCAATCACGTTAGTGCGACGGGACAGTGAAGGGCAGGGAGGGGCAAAGAAGGACGGGACAGCGGGGAGGAAAGGGTCAGGCGTTAATGAAAGCAGCAATCTCTGCTGTCATGTTAGATCTAAGGCCCAACTCTCACTGCACTCTCAGTGTGTGTGTGTGTGTGCGTGCGTTTGTGTGTGAGGGGAATCGGTGCTGTCATGTCGGATAGTGTGGCCCAACGTTCACTGTCCAGTCTGATGGCCTGTTTGCAGGCAGCTCGGTCTGGTCACTTCACATCAATGTGAGGGACGTGTGTGTGCAAGATGTGCGTTTGTGTGTGTGTGTGCTGACTAAAGAACATCTTAACGTGTGTGTGTGTGTTGGTGTAAAGCTTATACGATATGTTACTACATGAAGGCAGAAAGAAAGACAGCGAGAGAGACTGTCACAATACCTATGCAATATGTCAGTTTGTGCTAAAATGTAAATGCAGGATCCGTGTGAATGGATGTGAGTAGATGGTCACATTCAAACCTTGTTCAGTGTTGCAGTTCAAAATTAAAGCAAAATCTTGCTAAACTGTGACAAGAGCCTGACAATAACATTATATCACATTATACTATGAGAGTAAACTTAAAGTATGGGACAAAAGTGACAATTTAAAGCCATTCATGAGCATAACATGTAAGTATTACATACACAAATGGTATAGACATTGGTATGAATTTGCCTTACAGTATGAATTTTGACTATACTGTGCAGACCATTAGAACCCTCATTATGCTTGACCAAAAAAAAAAGTTCCCAAGTTCCCAAGATTCGCCATCATCAGCTGGAGCCAACTAATCATCTGGAAAACGTGCTTCGTTTTGAAACAAAGATATGAAATTGTAAATTGTCTTAAAGCACTGCATTGTTGAGTGAGCGCATTGTGCTTGGGTTAAACATAGCGATGCTGGATGATAGACTGTAGACCGAGCAGATTAAATCAGGGCTAAACAATAAATATTGCCAAGTAAAACACCATGTTCAGCAAGTAAATCTGGCAACTCACGTGCCCGGTCAGTCACGTGGCGAAAAAAGAATCAAACAGTTAAACTATCTGGGTATTCAATGAATCAGTAATCAGTAATTAATTAAGTAATTTTTCATGCAAAAAATGGCAGCAGATGCTGTTTTCAGCCTCTCAAATATAGAAATTTCATGCTTTTCTTTATTATCACATTAAACAGCATCTTTTCATCTTTTCATCTTTGGATATTGAGTTGGACTTTGAAAAAACTTGGATGGATATTTCCCACTATTCCGGACGTGCTACAGACGATGCAAACCTAGATTAAATATGACAATTAACTTCAACAGGGGAGAGTGAAAACTGACTTTGGGCAAGAAGATTTCTGACCCACTTGCTCGACCATCCAAGTGAAAAGAACATTAACAGTGAACTTTGTAAAATATTGGTTTCTTTCTTCTTCAAGTTATCTTCACTTGGTTGACTTCCCCGTCTCCATCTATGCTGAATTTGCTTCACGTCTGTGTTTGTGGAGGAGCTCAGCAGCGACACAAAGAGCAGCGGAGAGGCTGCAGCGTGATAATAAATTGCACTGAAATGTTGAAAGAAGAGATAAAAGAACGTCGAGGCTTTGGCAAATTTTAAGCTACATTGCGAACTAAGCTAATCAGACAGCTTTGGTTTTAGCTTGTTTGTAAACAGGCCTGAAATGTCATCATTTTAGGAACAAGGACACATGGTTGTTGGTGTTGTCAGTTGTTTGAGGTCACAGTGGCAAAATGCCAGGGCATTGAAATTACATATTGAAATATATAAATACATATTTTAAGAAAACAAATTCTGTGATATATGTACTGTTACTGTCTGTGTTTTAAATGATACCGTGCTGTCAATTTAAGTGATTCAAATAATTACTTGTATTATTGTTATTCATTAACACCAAGTCACAACAAAGGCGAACGCAGCGCACTACAATCATGTCCAGGACAGTACAATCTTTGCCCTTCATTAATTAGGCCAGAATCAAGTCTTGGTTAAAGTGGGTCCTTGATCTCTTAGTTCACTGA
The DNA here is from genome assembly GCA_027495735.1 of Lutjanus campechanus. Taxonomy (NCBI): domain Eukaryota; kingdom Metazoa; phylum Chordata; class Actinopteri; order Lutjaniformes; family Lutjanidae; genus Lutjanus; species Lutjanus campechanus. Next base: position 48,989 of record JAJHUR010072605.1, on the reverse strand, counting down.
CCATTAGGCTGCTCATCAATCGAATAATAAATGAGGCTGTTGGAGGATATTTGGGAACATGTCAGCTGACACACTGAGGCTCTGGCAACAGACCAGAGACTGTAATTATCACATGGGAACAATAGTGATTCCTTATTATTCCTTCCTCATTTTTGTCCTTTCCAGGCAACATTTTCCAGTCCTCTCCTGCTTCCATCTCCTCTCATCTCCTCTTCTCTCCTTCATATCCCATAATGGATGCTAATCTCCATCGGTTGTCCTGGTAGCACGGCTGCAAATGCACTCTCTTAAGTGAGTCCTAATAAGGTCATGTCAAAGCTCATCCATCCTGCTGGCTGGACATAAAGGCTCCCTCTCATCGTCTGCCTTAGCTCTTATCCTGTCTCTTACTTCCTGAAACTGTCCAGAAACAGAAAAGCTGGACATGGAAGAGGAGGTGAGAAGGAGGACGGGGTCGAAACAGCCATTATAACATATACGATGTGGCAAACTAGGCCAGAGAAGCAGCCATGCTTAAAGATTCACGGTTAATTCCTCTGACCAACACCCCCCCTCCCCTCCTCTTCCTTGCACACACGCTGTGCTGAAGCGGCTATGCTAATTTCCCCCGGCCGTGAATGACAATACGCTCTCTGTCACTCCGCGGTCATAAGCGTCCATGCGATTACTCAACCTCATGTTCCACTCCAGAGGCTTTAGATGACTGTCATCTGACACAATCGCACACCGTGATTGCCCAGTGTTTTAACGAGGAGGGGAAACCCTCGCTCCTCACACCTCTTACCTCCTGCACACACACTGGACGGCTCTGCTGCGAGAATCTCAATGCAGGACTTTTTAATTATCTGAAAAGGAGACGAAAACACAGTCTCATGACAATATTTCATGACATAATACAGGTTTATGTGTCTCTCTGTGTGTGGCTGAGTGTTGTGTGAGTATACATATGGTGTGTATGTGTCATACCGAGTCAATGATTCCCCTGAGGGCCTGGAAGCCTCCCCACACAGGAAACACATGTTCCACAGTGTCTGCAATAGTTGCAAGCTAGAAAAACAAACAGATACAGAGAGAAAAAAGATTGTTTTCGCTTGTTTATGAATTTACCACACCTTCAGTATCCTTTGGTGGATCCTACCTGTGTCTGGTTGAATTCTTTGACCCCTACACAGTAAACAATGGCTCCCATAGACCTGGCCCTCTGTGCCTGCAAAAAAGACCAAATAAAGCTAAATGTAATAAGCTTAAATACACTCTGTTAGGCTTATGAAGCCAAATGCACATCAGATATATGAGTATACCTTTTAGGCAGGAGACATGATGCACATTAGATTTGAAGTAGCACAATTAAAACAGCGCCACAAAGGTGGGTTGTATTTCTTTAATACCAAGTAGCAGCTTTTGTCAGTTTTGGAAGGAAACTAACAATACTAAATACTTTACAATGCAATATGGATAATATGTGCAATATGTGTAAATTAGGGTTGACATTTTCTACAGTAGCTATTTGCTGCTTTGTCTGTATGTTATTTGTTTTGTTTTGTTTGTTCTTACTATTACTATGAAGGCTAAGATATAAGAGTGTAGCATCAAGAGACAAACTTCCCTACAGGAAAATTTAAGTATATCATATCATATCATATATTGTATCGTATGGTACTGCAGCATACCATATCGAATTGCATTGCATTGCATTGTACCATACCGTATAATACCGTATCGTAGTGTAACATATTTTATTTTATTTGTATTTTATTTGTTTATTTGTTAAGGACAATGCAAGAAACATAGTAGCAGGTTACAACAACAAGATACAGATGCGTTGCATGAAGGGTTTCTAGCCAAGGCTAATTTGCAACCCCTGTCCCTGGTTAGGCTTTTCTTCTCAAAAAATCACAGCATAAAAAGACAAGAAGTAATTGATAAAATGAAACATGTAAAAATGCAAAGACAGAAGTACTGTAACTGATCAGTGGTCACAGGTTTGGTTTTGTTTCAGCTGGTGTTTAAATTTTTCACTAAAAGTTTTCAGATAAGTTTGGGTTTTTATATCCATCGGTAGTGAATTCCAAAAGTGTGTTCCTTTTACTGAAAAGGATGGCTGACCAAAAGTGTTTTTTAGCTGTGCCACTCTGCAGTTGCCATTTGTTGACGTCCTGGTGGTTATTCTATTGGACTCTGTTTCTGACATCTAGTCCCAGGAACTAAAAAAATAATTAGTGAGCTTTGCCATTTATGCTCAGTGTGGTTATGTGATGTCCTGAGCTCAAAGCAAATTCTTGGTAATAAAGTTCTGAATCTTGAATATTTTAAGTATTTTGAAACAACTGATGGAGGAACAAAGATGGCAAGTCATTTACATCCAAATTGCAGGTGCATCAATTCAAAAGTTTGGAAAATCACAAAAAGCTTCAACAAAACGGAACCAGGTGACTTCACTCTAAAACCCCTTTTCATCGCGTGTTTACAGTCCTCAAACCCCTCGACTTAACACACATCTTACCTCTCGCTGAGCCGTGTCAAACTGCCACTCATTCAGTTCTCCATCGGTCAGAGCAATGATAACGCTGGCTGTCCCTGCAAGACACAAAATGTTGATGTTGTCTGAAACAATGCAGTAGATGTCGGCTAATGTAATGAGAATATTAGATCGAACTTACCATGCCTCTCTTGATATATCTGCGCATTTGCCTGCAAATGCAAAGAAGGTGTTAGCCAAGTCTTTTCAGTCATCTAAAATGAAACAACTCGTTGATATTGTTACAAAGCCAGGCCACAAATCTCACTGTGCTCAGTGTGCTCTGGCGAGGCTCAGTATGCATTAGCTTGGGACAGGTGTCATTTCAAGTACGCTCGACGACTCAAGATTGTTAAGTGCTTTTTTGCTAGGACATCGACATGAACCCTTCCTACACCTGATTGGATGAAAGACCAGTGACAGAAAGTCATTAATGATCTGAGCCACTCCTCATACTGATCTAATTGGTCCTGGTTCCAGCTGCCAGGCTCAATTAATCCTCAGTCAATATTTTTTCCAGAATAAAATCTCACAGTGAAGACTAAGCTAGTGTGATTTAGGGTGGGTTTACCAAAGTGTTGGCTTCATCCTTACCATCTCCAGGCCTAAGTTCATAAATGTGTCTCCTCCAGGGATAACCCTTTTCAGAGCTGTTAAGCCTCCAGTGATGGCCTCCCTGCAGGGTAAACAGACAAACCTGCTGATAAAATACACTGAAAGAAAGATGCTCTTAGGAAAAGAGATATATTCCAAATACAACAAATAGAAAGACAGAGGACCAGAGGGGTTTGAGTTGGCAAGTAATTGTGCGGCTCAAGTAGTATCCAAGATTAGCCCTCAGCCAATGTCAGCCTCAGTAAACTGAATGCAGTGCTTTGTATTAGTTGGTTCCCTAAAGCTGGAAGGGTTTTATATTCAGGTAGTTTTGAGTTGCAAGAAAATCTGTTCAGAAAATCTTTCCAGAGAAAAAAACAAAGATAAACCCAACAAGAGAGGACTTGTCTGTTAGCGTAGCGTGATACCACAGGGAGGAAAAGATCCAGGCAGCTGTGAGTCTTACCTGTTCTCAGTCAGTTTCATGATGATGGTTCCTCGTGTGGAGAAAACAATGAAGGACATTCGCAGCATGGGGCTGCAAGCACACACACAGAGTTGTTTTAGATTAACGCAGCAAAACCTACAAAACATCCACATTGTTGAGTGACTAATGCTGCTCTTACCTGATAAACTTCTCTGCCAGCTGCTCCACGAAGGAGTAAATCTCTATCCAGTGATTCTTCACACTTCCAGATCTGAAAAACAACAAAAACACAACCATATATGGAAAAAATGTGATGTTGCCATGGATGACTAATTATCATCGGCCGCAGCCAATACCATTGTATTTAATTAAATGCAGGATTATTGAGAAACATGGACAGCTCTCCTGGGAAGTCTGGGTTGATTCACACAGAAATAAACAAATAAATGTTTTTCTTGTGTGTGTGAATAGTTGCTGACTTTGTGAAACTGGGGCTGTTATCATCTACACTAGTGGTGCAGCCCTATGGAGTAGAGCTGCACAATTAATCACAAGTGCAATAAAATCGCAATATGGCCAAGCACAATATCCAAAGCACAGAACCAGAACCAAATCACAATTTTCTGAAAAACTTGGCCTAAAAATTTTGTTCTCCAGATGAAAGAAAACATGTTTGTTTGGTAAAGACCTCAATGAATATCTTGTCCTTATGATTTTAATAGTTTTTTTTTAACATGAACATGAAAAACTGATCATTTCCACGAATCGCAATTGCAATTTCAGTCAAAATAATCGCAATATGACTTTTTTACCAAATCCCTACTATAAATGACACTGCTGGTGTATCAGGCAGTCAGTCAACCACTTTGGTCAAATTATTTCAACAAGCTTCTGATGGATTGCCATTAAATTTAGTGCAGACGTTCATGCTACCCGAATTATGAACTGAAAAAACTTTGAAGATCCCTTAAGTTTTCAGGGCAAAACTTTAATTTGTCCAAACATTTGGTGATAGCTGTCCCCAACTAAGATTTTTTCTTTCCGATGAATCAGATTCAGCCATACAATAAACTATTTGACAATTCTCTTCTTTTTTGTCATTGGCTGACAATAGAAAAAAAAAAATAGACTCCTTGACTTGAAGAATCACAGTCAGCTGAGTGGTTTTGACTGACAGGAGGCAGCCCTTCATTTTCTTGACCTATGACCAAAACCTCTAAATGACAACATGTCAACAGCCTCAACTGCACTTTGCATTTAGTGTTAATTAGCGAGTGTTTGCATGTTCACATGCAAAGATAGTGAACAGAAAGTGAACACAAAAAAGGTAAGCTGTGGGGAATTCACTCATAATTCTGATAAATACAAATCCATACCTGAATAATATTGCCACCACTGTTCACTGGGTATACTAGCGTAGGTTTTGTAGAAAACACAAGTACAAACTGGATTTAATGACCATAAGGTATGTTTCAGGAGCAGCAGCAACAGTTTTATCTCGTCCACATTCGAGGACATTCCTGCGGTCGCTCAGTCACATTCCATTAGTTCGGACAGTAACCTGTCAGCGGTGAGAGCTGCTGGTTAGCCCGTAACATGCTGCTGTGTCCATGACAGTCTCCTTAATGAAGCCCAGTCCCAGGGGGCTGCTAATGGGGGCTAATTGCTGGTGGGCCAGAGGGTGGAGGTTAGACAGGGACAGATGTAGCAGTCTGCCTCTAGCAGGGACCATGTAGCAGGCAGCTGGCCTGTGTGACCGTGTGTGTGTGCGTGTATAGTATGAGCGTGCATGTGTGTGTGTGTGAGTGTGAGGGGGAACAGATGGTCCCAGTGAGCACAGCAAGTCTAACAACAGGTTGGGGGTCCGCAGAGTGAAAAGGCTGCGACATGAACAACAGCGGGACGTAGAAGTAACACTCAGCAGGGGGTAAATGTGAGTGTGAGTGTCTATTGAAGGGTGCAACATCAAACAGCTTATACACCACTCTAAGCCAGGCTGCGTGTGTGTGTGTGCAACAGGGTCATAAACTGAGTGAAAGTCTGAGCTGGTTAGACTCTCGATGGTTCTCCTTTGTACCTCTCATTTAACCAGTCGCTTCCTGCTCCTCTTTCCTGGAAGTTAAGGCGGGATAAAAAGCCTGATCCATGACGTCTTACTCTGATAAAAAAAAAAACAACCTTAATCTTCATCTTTCATCAAACTGAGAATGAAGCAAACGGCTTTAATAATGCTAGATTGTTTTTGTTTTTCTGTGTTTATTGTCTGTATCCGTTGATAAGCTGTTTTTGTTATTAAGTTAAAAAATAATAATGATAACAATGATAATGTTAGACTACCTAATACATGTACGAATGACTGAAGAGGAGTTGAAGTTTTTAGCGTTTTAAGTCATTTTCTTTTTATACATGTATATTTTCAGCCTTTGCAATATAGATACAGCCAAAGATAAACAGGAAACAGGGTGGAGAGAGAGGGGATACCATGCAGCAAAGGGCTACAGGCTGAAATTGAACCAAGCTTCAAGCATCAGTGACTGCATTATAGAAGAGGTTCCCAATATGTTTAATGTTCTGTACATTTTTTGAAATGTGAGAATTTACAACTAACATGCTGTTGTAAATACAGTAAAATACCTGACATCTGTCAATTGTTGCACCAAATTGATTTAGCTAATAAGTCAATTTGGAAATAAAGAATTTCAGAAAAATAGTGATGTGACAATTGTGAACAAGTTGGCTTGATGAGTGGCTCCTATAAGTGAATGATGGGAGCCAGCTCCTGTCTGAGAGCCGTTCTCTTTCTTTCTTTCTCTTTATTTAGTAAGCCACACAGCTGAACATTGTGTTGATGTGTATGTGCCTGCCCCCGATCATGTGTGATGACAGACTGAGATCATACCATCAGGTTAAAAGCATGAGGTGAGGGGCTGACAGTCAGAAGTTGGCTGTAGGATGGCAGCAATACAAGTAATCTAGCACTGGTGGTCCCTTGGTGGGACGTCTATGTTTGAATTGGATCCATCATTATGCTACTGATTGTCTTGCAGACAGTCATAATAACCACCATAAAAATGATGAACCATCTTTTGAACGGTTCACAGACAGAAAAGGAGCTACAAGATCCGGCTCCCTTCAAAAAGCCATAATTCCCATCACAACAAAGAAAGACAAGTTATGGGCCTTTTAATGTTTATTCATTTTATCTGATGAAAAAACATTATTATTAATGTTTGTTCATTAAATGTTTGTTTATTAACTGCCCCCCTGGCCTCCTGTCATTTTGTTAAAGTGGCTCTCTTGCAAAACAAGTCTAGTATTCCTGCTCTAAACACAATGAGTGAATTTAATTGTTTTAAAATACTGCATGTATTAGGAACATTTCCACGCTGTAAGCTACAGATCTAAACCACTGCCATCATATGACTAATTCTGCATCACCTTTCTACCTCCTAAATTAGCATAATATCAGGGTAGGATCTCCTTTTGTCTGCGAGTCTTTGGATGAGTGAAAACGAACCTCTGTTCAGAACCCAGCCATAAAACACAACACCTATTATTCTATTTGTGGGCAACCGGATGGAGAGGAAAAATGCAGCCTGGTATTTGGTGTGGGTCAGACGTGGAGCGTAGGAATGTGGGGAGCTGATACCATTTTAGTTTTTTCAAATGTTCATTCTGCACGCGCACACACACACACACACATTCTCTTCTCAGCATGTCTCATAACATTCTGGACAGTGAAGCCAAACATGTGAGCCAAACAAAAAGTGAAGAGACCAGTGTGGACATGTAAAAACATCCATAATGTGTGGGCTTATCTCAGGTGTCCATCACTGCGGCATCAGGTAAGGTCACCGTGTGGCATTTAAGTTCTGAAAAACAGCAAACAAGTCGGTGCCATCACAAGAAAAAAAAGAGCAGAGGCTTCCTGAAGGCTTGCTGAAGCATGCAGGTCCAGACAGTCAAACAAACAGAGGCGTACCAGAGACTTGGCCATGCGTGACGCGCCACGCTCCCCAGGCTCCTCCTAAACTTTTTGAAGCAAAGGGTAAAGACTGAGCAGCGGCTGACAGATGTTGCCGTGGACATCTGAAAGATCATGAAACGTGTCTAAACAAAAATAAAATGTCACTCAACGTGTCCACCTCACAGCTCATAGGTGGTGCAGGGCAACTGAGGACATACAGCAAGCTGTTTTAAACCATTACCTCACCGTATTCCCAAATGTTATACACAGATACCGCAGTGTTTAACTGCTTCACCGCTAAATCATTGCACTCAGTCACTCTTTTCAAAACATCATCTATTCTTTTGACATTATAACCTGTTTGGGCATCAAATTCAGGCATACCTCAGGTTTTTTGTCGTAACTGTATCTCCTTTTCTCTCTGTGCTCGGCATGCTTTGACATGCCTGATTGTTTTGTGTCCGTATGCTCAATTTTAACCTGCAACTCGAGCCAAGATACGACAAAAATGTCAATTATAACGTCTGAGCAGCCATGAACAGCGGCATTCTGACTCACACCACGGAGAGATCACACATGGATAATTACTGCATAGTCAGGCTTCCACAGCCCAGAAAGGTGACAAAAACATCCACACAGACCATGCAGCCTGAAAAATCTTTCTATTAAGAGATTTAAGTATGTTTGTTGAGGCTGTGAGGTGGCCGAATCTGCATTCCTCTTGGCTTATAAATGGTGCCACCCAAAAGTCTCCTGATTTCAAGTGATCAAAGTGTTGAAATGGCTTAAAGATATTCAGAGACTGATCTATGGTTAGTCTGAGGGGTGGTACTAATAGAATTAGGGTCATGGGCGTCTTGGTGGCCTAGAGGTCCAAGAGGCGTAAGTAATTGCAAGGTTTCTGATTCAAATCAGGCTGGGGACTTTTGTTTGTCGTCCGTGCTCCCTCATGCCTCATTTCCTGTCAACCCTCTGCAGATTCCTATCAAATGAAGACAAACATGCCCGAGAAATACTTGAGGAAAGAAATTGGGTCATTTTTTTTAAAAGTCTGAGATCAAGGTTTGGGTTACAGTTCTAAAGATGCAGCCCAGTTAATGAGGCATACATAATGGGTCTTAAATTATAAGATTTTAGCCGAGATATTCGGAATTCTTTCTCTGGAAGGTATGTGGTTGACATGCTGGTAAATTAAAGGTGCAGTTGGCATAAAGATATTCAGAGATTATGGAGAAAGATAGTTGATTTTTGAGTCTCATTCCCAGATAGATGAATAACAGTGTTTTGGGTTGGTGGCCCAAATCTAGGGCCGCAATTTATCAAAATATTATCAAATCTGCAATATGGTTAAGTGCAATATCCAAATTGAAGAAGCTGCATTTTTTGATAAAGGTAAACTGTGTGACAAAGCAGCATTATACTGAAGTTCTGTGGTCATGTAGAGATGTCGTGGTCTACAAATCTTGTTCTCCAGATGTAAGAAAACATGTTTTTTTTTTCCCTGTGCAGGTTAAAGAAAATATCAATACGCTTGAATATTGCAATATTATGTTTTGTGATACTGTACTGATTCTGAAAACACTAATGCAAAGACTGGTGGCATCATTTGGTGTTGTGTTTACACCTCCAGCTGTGAAATAGCAGTATTATCTGTCTTTACTGTTCTGATTGCACACAAAAGTTTAAAACAAAAATGAACTCAGATTTAATGCATGATGTGGTGGTCTTTACACTATGACAGCTTTCCAAAAATTAGATTAAATAATAGCAATATATCACCTTGCTTACAGTAATACCGTATTTCACAATCTATTGAATCGCACCTCCAGTATCGTCCTGTATACGTGTCATATCACCAGATTCTTGCTCTGTCCTAATCATGGATCATATCGCAATATCTGTCAAAATCATTGAAACATTTTATTTATTTTTCTATTTATTCGTTTTACCATATTGTGCAACCCTAAGTGTCGTTATTTAACTACCTGTGAATGAGACTCAACAATCAACTATCTTACTGGCCAAAGTCTCCTGATTTTCTAAAGCCTGAAAACAGAGCCAAGAGGAGGAGCAGAAGTCTAGTTTTCTCACAGGCCGCTTGAATTACAATATGCTGTTATTATGCATTTATTTCCCCAATGATGGAAAAAAACAAACAGCCTACCCCAGCTTTAAAAGGAAAAACAAGTTATGCTGGATACAAGACATTTCTCAAAACCTTCCTAACTAATCCAAATATTGTTCTTATAGATGGTTTATTGCTGATCAATAAAGCATTAATAAACTTATAAACCAGTAATCATGTCATTAGTTGCAACTTATAAAAAACATGCCCTTATAAAGTGGTACCACCATGCATGTCATGTTTTTCTTTAGTGTTTTTGTTCCATAAGAGCATCAACTAATCAAGCTGAGTGCTGAAAAATAAATAACTTCCTGCAGAAAAACAACAATAAAGAATGGAACCTGCTTCTGGCCGGTTTAGGATACAATCGGCCCACAGTAGATGGAGAGAAGAATAGTTTAAAGGATCACCGGGCCACACAGCACCGCTGTGGGGCAGCTGCTGCAGCTGTGTCCGCAGGCGTCATCAGCCTGAAACTCTATCCATCCTGCTCGCCCTGCCCACATCCCGTGGGTAAAGCTCATTCTGTTTGCTTCTCCACTCTGAACCGGAGGAAAAGAAAAGAAAAGCGTGCCCCAATGCCCCAAATATCCCAGATACTTAAAGACAATAAAGACAATTCTGTTTAAATACAAAAACATAAACAATGAGGGTTAAAATGTTTTTGAACGTGTTCTTCATGTAGTAGCCTCGTTTCATTAAAGAAGAAACCTTATTCAGGAATGGTTTCGAGATAAAAGAAAGCAAACTGTTAAAGACTTCCAAGTATGAAGACTCAAACTCGTGTGTTTCTTTTCTTTAGCAGCGTTGCAACAACAGAAACGTGGAGACTGAATCTGACTGATGCGCTCCGCGTTTCCAAACAACTGGGCGGTTGCATGGCAATGCGCAGCGATGAGAAAGTAACAAAGCCATAAATAATATGGGACACTCACTTGTCCAAGACAAAATAGAGGTCGAAGGCGCCCTGACAGGACCTCTCCTCCTCCTCCTCCTCCTGTTGCTCTCCCTGCAGCGCTCCTTTCACCGAGACACCGAGGAAGAAAATTCCCAGCAAAGCCACGGCGAGGAGGAACATGCGAGTCTGTGTCCTCGCCATCTTTCCCGGTTACTGTTGACTGCTCCAACACTGTGACAACTACAGATCTTCACATTTTCTCTTTAACATCTGCTTCTGAATCGACTGTACGCTTTGTTTCTCGCTCTTCTGCCCTGTTAGAGTGAGAGCATTCAGCACACAGGAGTGTTGTTCAGTTTAAGCCGGGCTCTGCTCTCCAAGTCTTCTCTTTCAGCTGAGAAAAAAAAAAGCAGTGGAGCAGGGCAGGATGGAGGAGAGGAGCGACACCCGAGGAGAGATACAAAACTCCACTTTCACACAGAAAAAAAAGAAAGCCCCATGAAAGAGTGAGCAATTCTCGGGTGGGATTATCCAAAATAATAGAAGATTTGAGAATGGAAAAAAAAAATCAACAGGCTCGTCGAATAATTCCCCGCGTTTTATGTTTTTCATGTCTTGAAACATCAAAAGACCAGAAATTACGAGCAAATGTAGATATATTATATAATATATTCATGCTCAACAGGCTCATTATTGTTTGCTTTATAGTTTCTTATAATAAACAGTTTTAGTGGTCAGTGATTTAGTGCCATATTTTAAGTTTGCACCTTGTTTTGAATCATTTATTTGTTCTTTTTTTGTGCTTCAGACTCGTGTTTGTGTGTCTCTGTGATTTTTTTATTCAGTCCCATCCATTCACTGGCGCTGGCATTTCTCCCTCAAATAAAAACATTTGATCTGCAAAAACAAGCGTAACTCAATTATGGGCCTGAAATCGACCCATGACAGGATGTGATGCTGAAAGGTTTGCGAAGTGCTCCTGAGATTGCAATCAAACTTCCAACACAATGTAATGCAATAAACTACTAAAACAGGAGGAAATGTTATCAAATATGAAATAAAATATTTTTCTTTCTGTGGTGCAGTTACACTTGAAGCAGACAGCTGGAGTGCTCCCCAGCGAAGGCTTTTATGTGTTCCCTCCTTCTAATTATTGAAGGTTGGCTCGATAACCACCAGGACATTTACCCAAACCAAAGCTTTGATGCAGAATAATCCATTAAATGCTCATTAGACAGAAACATTTAGTTGATGAATAATGCATTTGCCCGGTGGCAAACCCAGACCACCCTGCATCATATCATGTAATAGTGGCCAATTTTATAATTTCCCATTGCCCACATTAGCCAGGACAATTTCCACCACTCGTGTAACTCGTATAGCTGGACTTAGTGTTCCCAGAAACGGGACCGAAATCTGTCTGTGGATCCCACATAGCGTGTATGGACTGTATAGCTGCTCAAAGTGACTTTCATTTAAAACCGTGATTACATTATAATGGTTTTATTTGAATGATTGCAGGCTGGCAGAGGCTTGTGTGAGGTCTTGTTCCGCAGGTTGTGGCCCTCTAAATTTATGTTTTAGTAAATTTGGGTTTGCTGACTCAAATTAAGATAAGACAAGACAAGACGAGACAAGACAAGACAAGATAAGATAAGATGTACCTTTATTGATTCCCCATAGGGGAAATTCGATTGGACGGTGCAGCACAAAAGGTAGCAGCACTTGGGAAAATATAGTAAGAAATAACATAAAAATAGAATCCAAAATAAATAGGATAAAAATAGAAATACTATATACAACAATGTATAAAGAACATACACATGTTTCATGTGCAAATGATAAAGTCATACAGACTGTGCAATATGTACATGTGCAATATGTTAATGAAATACAGACTGTTTATGTGCCATATGTCAATGAAATATACTGTTTGTATACATGTGCAATATATCACTGACACACAGACTGAATATACATGTGCAAATATGTCAGTGAAATACTGACTATGCATGTGCAAACCCAAAGACCCCATAATGTGCATTATTGGCCAGATTAGCACTGTCTTTCCCGACTAGAGCTCACATCTCTCCTCTTCAATAAAAAAGACTGCAGATCAGACAGGGGAGAATCAGCCAGGGGACTAAATTCAAGGCGTGTGTGCGCGCGTGTGTATGCGTGAGCGCGCACGTGTTTACATCAATGCGCCACGCTTCAGTGCGCTCCGTGAAGGGGATAAGTGGGAGTGGGAGAGCAGAGGGACGACAGTACGGAGGAAGATTCAGTCGGATAAGTAACTCGTCACCAAGAAGAAACGAGAGGGCATCGTTACCGAGCGCCACTGCACCTGCTGCAACCTGCTGCCACACACAGCCTCATCAATGTCCGGCGGGTGAGTCCACATGCAATACTATAGATGCACTTCTCCTCTGTTTTCTTCACAGGGATGCACCGATTTTTTTCTCTCTTAAATGTCATTATTTTCAGTTGGAGGACTGGCATTTTCAGATTGGCACCAGATCATTCTGTTATGATGCTGTGCGGTCAATTGTGATCATTTTAAAGATAAAACCCCAAATATCCAATACTTTTTATTAACCAGAGAGGAAATAATCAATAGTCGTGTAATGTTCTTGCGTTAATGTTGTTCATAAATTAGAATTTTAAAAAACATAGTGAACTTCTCCTGCGTCCAGAGGAGGCAGTTGGGCTCCGCGGCAGATGGGGAGACAAAAGGAGAAACCGACTGAAAAACTGAGACAAAGGACGTTAGAAATCATTTTGCCTCGACACCGGCTGCGCCTGCTTCACAGTTGGGACGCCTAATTTCAGCAGAAAAAAACAAAACAAAAAATTCTGCTATATAATTTTTTTATTTTTCAATATTCCACACAAGACAGTTCAGCGGGTTTCATCTGAATCCAAATCGGCCAACGGCATGTCAGACCACTAAAACCTATATTTTATTTCATAAAGCAAAACTGTTCTCTCTATGTTTTGTTTTGATTTTTAAAGAAATAATTTAAATGTGTAATAGTTGCTACACTTCTGATTAATTAAATCTAATTCTAATGTAGATTAAGTTAGGCCTCGGTCCTTTATCTTGAAATTTTGAGAACTCAACACCATATCAAAATGGTTTATCTGCTCTTTAACTAATAATAACCGCTGTATTTTATTACAGTTTAACAATGGATCACACTCTCCTGCCTCGGTCCATGTGGAGCGGAGACAGTAAATTCCTGCAGCAGCATCCCGTGGATCTCTACACCAGCGTGGTCGTTACGCGCAGCATCCCTGCAGGCTCATGTTTTGGTCCATGTGTGCTCCAAAACACTTTCTACGACACCATCGCCTTCATAGCCCAGAAATCCTGCGACAAGAGAGCCAAATCTTACGTGTTCAGGGTGAGTTGTACACTTGTGGTCAGTTATCATAAAAATAAGACATCTTTAAACAGCTTTGCTTGTGTCAATTATTACATTGGTTAATGTGGGCCAGATGCTTTATTTAGGTTTATTTGTTTGCTATTTCAATTTTGACTGGATGTTTGTCATGAAGCTGCTGTCTTGGGTTTTATAGCAGAGATTTAAAGACGTGGATAATATAATTAAAACGATGAAAAATGCTACGGAGCTCGAGTAAAATGTCTGATATTTGTCAACAGGTGGACCCCGAGGCCATGCGTAATTCTGCGCTGGTGCTGTCCTGGCTGCGGCTCGTCCAGGCTGCACGTAACAGAGAGGAGCAGAACACAGAGGCCTTCCTGAAGGCGGGTCAGCTGTACGTGCGAACCATCCGGGACATCCAGCAAGAGGAAGAGCTGCTGGTGTGGTACGACCAGGAGCTGTCTCACCTGCTGGGCTTCACAGACATGAGCAGAGGATCGAGTGAAGGTCAGTGAACTAGCAGGGCTTCTGTTCCTTATGCACTGTAAAAAAAAATGTTTTAATGTATAAAAGTTAGTGTCTTGTAATGATTCATACTGATTCTGTTGTATAACACATAAGCTTAAGATATTAAACTGAACCAAGAACTCTTCGGTTCTTCATTTGACAGAAAAAACTTAAAGCTTCAGCTGCTTATGTCTGTTACAACGGTTCACATTGACTTTTTAAATTTTTGAGTGTCGGGGTAGGAACTGAATTAAATAAAGTTCATCACGGTTTGCAGTATTTTTATTACTGTGAAAATAAGCAACCATGGCTCATCTTAAAAGCATATTAGACACAGAGCAAATATATTTTCTTCAAAATATAAAAAAGAATGATCTCAGGAGTTTTAACAAGGGCTACACTATTCATCACAATATTATCTAAATTGCAATACGACCAAGTGCAATATCCAAATTAAACTAAAATGCAGTTTTTTCTGTAAAAATGAAAATTGAAATGCAAAAATAATCATTACCACTAATCGTAAGGCATATAGCAATCACACTTTCGGTCAAAATAATCGCAATGACATTTTACCATATTATGCAGCCCTAGTTTTAACTCTCACACAATGCATGCTGGGAAGTCTGCAGATATGCTGGTCCAGTTTGTCTAAAAACTTAATTTAGTGAGTTGATTGAACTCTGTTCAGTACATTCATTCAACTCGTCATTTCAAGTCAAAAGATTTCAAGTTAGAAGAACTTATGTTTAGAAGTTCTGAAGTGTTCTGAAAATAAATACTAGATTTTCTAAATTTAATTCACCCGAACAAATAAAACTTGAGAAAAGATTAGTTGATTCCACTAAAGTATGATTTTTACAGTGCACATCTAACAACAGTCTGAGTATTTTATTGCAAAATGTACCATTATATTTGGTCTCATCGTGTGATTCCTCTCTCTTTCAGAATTCAAATGTGGAAGATGTAACCAGGTATTCAAGAATGAGTATCCTTTCTTGGCTCACTGCCGATTCCTGTGTACTCAAGTAAAGAGTGACACCTGGAGCCGCGAGGCTTACGAGCACAAGCATGTGGAAATTAAGAAGCAACATCGAGTGACAGATTTCCACAACATCGCCAGAGATTTGGAACACAGGAAATCTGGAAGCAGCGAGGACGCAGAGGTTTTCCCCAAGAGAAGGAAATACGAGGAAACTCTTTACCCCAAAGGACGGAAAACAGTTCTGCTGGAAAAAACGAACATTTCAAATGATGACAATATCACACAGCTGAGTAAGGGCTACGACCAGGCTACAGGAGATGCTTCTAATTCCTCTGCGGGGAAACTGAAAGCTGATAAGATCAAACCGGATCATTTGGAATGTAAGAATGACGCTTTTGCTGAGGCCAAAGTGACTTTTACGCACGGCAGAGAGATGGACGCACAGCTGGAGACAGCAGGTGAGAGCTCTGGTGTGCACTCCAGCAGCACCAGCACCAGCAGCAGCACCAGTGCGTTTTCTCTGGTCCTATCCAACAGTCAGGGCGAGCAGAAAAGCGCTTTCTGTAAACCGAGTAAAAGAACTTCTCCTGTGGACCCTCAGGCGCATCTCAGCAGCGCTCCAACAGCCCCCTCTAGCCGCCTAGAGGAGATACCTGACGCCTTCAGCTCCAGGACTGTTCTGGGATACAACAACCTCATGGCGTCTGGCATCCTGAGCGCTGACTTACAGACCGTGCCCTCCCCGGCTGCACCTTTCCATTACGCACCGGAGCACTGGTCCCGGAACATTGGCGTGCAGCTGCAGACCACATCGTCTCTCACCATCCTCCCGCCGACCTTCACCTCCTTTGGCGTGTCGGTGCAGAACTGGTGCGCCAAATGCAACCTCTCCTTCCGCATGACCTCGGACCTCGTCTTCCACATGCGCTCCCACCACAAGAAGGAGTTCGCGGCGGAGTCGCAGGTGAGGAGGAGGAGGGAGGAGAAACTCACCTGCCCGATCTGCCACGAATACTTCCGAGAGCGGCACCACCTGTCCAGACACATGACTTCTCATAACTGAGGCTAGAAGGGACTAAAAACTTTTATTTATTTCCTAACTGAATGCCCGTATTTAACAGGTTTAGACTCCAGATTCATGGCGAGATTTTGGTTTAACAGTGAATGTAGGTAGCTGTAAAGAAAATAGCAAAGCGGACACACACATGTCCACTGCAGCCAGTCCACTAGATGACGATAGAGGTGCGTGCAAGCTGATCTTTCACTGCAGTTTGTCTGTCCTGTACCCTGCTGTGCGTTAGGTTGATGATTATTTTGTGCCTTATGGACCTGAGGAGGAAGAAAGACGAGGACAGAGAGGACAGCTCATGATTGTCACAAATGTCTCGTAGCAATCCTCTTTATTTATCAGCTTTTCTCTGCTCTGATTTGTACAAGAGACGTGGATTGAGTGTGTTTGCACAGTCGTTTTGAAATCTAAAGTGATGAGAATGAAACAGACGTGTGTGTCGAGTATTTTCTTCCACCACAATGCTGGTTCAAATCAGAGTGTGTGTGTCAGTTTTTGTCTGTTCCAACAGGCGGCGACTGAGGCCAACTTTTTCTCCTTTTTTCTCTGCAGATTATTCGATGCAAATAATGACTATCAAATATGTTTTCTTTGTGATTAGACTGTCCTGACTGATATCAGCATTATGTCATTTATAAAAGGAGCGTGCATGAGTCAGTGGACGGAAACATGTTTTTGTTCTCACTCTGCTCTCATGCACTAATGAGACAAAAATCTTTATGCATCAGTAGGGGAGACTGGGGGCAATTGTAACATTTTTTACTTTTTCCGTAACAACTCTCAGTTGTATGGTCTACAAAATGTCAGAAAATGGTGAAAAATGTTCCCAAGGCCCAAGATGACATCTTCAAGTGTCTTTTTTTGTCCACAGCCCAAAGATTTTCAGTTTATATGACTCTCGTAAATTAGTAAAGGAACAAGAAAATGCTCACATTAAGAAGCTGGAATCAGATAATTTTGAACTTTTGAATTTTGAATCAATAAATCAATTATCATTCTAGTTTTTGATTCATTTAAAAATGTTACCTTTTTTTCGCAAATATATGGTAAAATCTATTTGATGTCAGATCTCATTTTTATATAGGAAAGATCTATTTCCACTTTTGCAGAGGGCTATAGGCAACTATTTTAGCGGTAACTAGATTTTAATTATTTGAATTGAGTTAAAAGTAATTTTGCATTTCAATTCAGTAAAAGTGCAGAACTTGCACACACCTGTAGATCAACAGGTGCATAGGAGAAGACCACGGGTGATGAAGGTCGTAGTACAGAATTTTTTTTTTCAAATCTGGTATTGCAAGTGAAGAAGACCATTGACGGGAGTCATTTTGTTTTGTACGTTTGAATTTAGGGGACATGTGGCACTGTGTTACGACTGCCTCCGATCTTGCAGCCATGAAATTTTGTATGTTAGCGTAGTTTGTTCATGTTAATTTTTAATCAGTAGTTTACAGGCCAAATTGATGTAAATTTAAATTAGAAGTCATCTAAAATTTCAGAAAAGACTTTTAAACAAGTCCAGTTGCTTTCGATTTAATCTTTCCTGAGATTACAATGACCTGGATGAATGAGAACATTCACGGACATCTAAACTTAAGACAGCAACTGAGCGTGTGCAGACTAAGCATCATAGCTTGTTTCTGATTGGAGGAACTGACTGTGTTACAACTGCTCCCTCGTTACAGTTTCCCCCAGGTCTCCCCTACAATATCTGCCTGTCATTCCAGATAATTCACCAAACATTTCAGCTTCTATTTGGAAAAAAGGCGCTGAAACAATAAGTCTCGTTCTTAGGCTGCCACTCAAAAATGAAATCAAGTTCTACTTTAAAAAGTTTCATGTTTATCATTCATCTACAGGCCTGGATAAAGTCCACATAAGCCCACTGCTTTGAATTTGTGATTTCATGTTTCTTCACCAGTACCAGGCTTACGTCCCATTCAGGTCATGCTGCCGACAGACGGACATAAATAGCCGTCTCTGTTGCAGGTAAATGAGGCGGGAAGAAGGCATGAAGTTCATGGGAAAGTCAGTCACTTTGTAACGTAAGCGGGGATGTGAACCCACCCACACTGCTGATATCTACTTTTATTTGGGTCTCTTCCCACCACAAACTGATTAGACTATCAGAGAGTGCCTTCAGGGAGTTCATTTATACTTTTTTGCAAATATAAGAGATTTATTTCATGGATGTTTTCATGCTGAGATATGAAACATGAACACTGCAACCTACAAAAGTTTGACTATGAGAACAAATACTGAGTTTTAAACTCATTCCTCTTTGGGCTGCATGTATAGTATTTGTTTCCAGACTAAAATGGACTAAATGCCTGAATAAATGTTCTAAACATTATCTGGGAACAGGTAAAGTAGATTTTCTTTTCACATTCTGGAGGAAAAATAAGATTTTTAAACAAAACATCCAGTGGCCCTCATGATTAAATGGGTGATTAAGAAGCACAGTGTCACTCCATTAAAGCCATGTACTATAATGAACAGAACTATTAGTTCTGTGAGCTCAGTTACCATGTGAGGAAAGAGCCATTTCAGCCCAGGCACAGAAAATCCTCTGTTGTCTAATAATGGCTGTATTGCTCTCCTTTAATTGAACAGTCATCATGTGGAAAAACAAATATTGTTCTTGGTTCCCCACTTGGCTCGTTTCGTTTTGGCTTTTAGGCTCTGGGCTCTGAACACGAGCCTAGACTTCTGTGGTTTTCTCGGCTGGAATTGACCATTGTGTAAGTACTCTCCTGTGACTGTGATTGCGGTTGACATGGGGTTCACTTTGTAACAGCAGACTGTGGGTCCGGACTGTAAAAGGGATCAGTCAGGAAATGAGGGGAAAAAGTGAACCTGGATGTGTTCATTACAATTGGGCTACAGCCTACTTTGAAGCTAAAACATCTATTAATGTAAACATGATTTGTAATAACCCCAATTGCAGTCATCATCTTAATTTAAACAGAGGTTAAACCCCATAAAGGGTGCATTCGTTAAAAAAGAAAGAAAAAAAAAGGGCTTGTTGTTCTTGTTCCACTTCTTCAAAGTGGAGAAAACTGGAGCATGCATTTCGTATATCAGACTTTTCTCTCTGCCCTTATCTGCCTCTCCCCGTTGTCCTCAAATATGGATATGAGATAATCTCTCTAGGGTTGTGATACTGCTTATCATCTCACATCATCACGTCTCAGTAAAACAGCAGTAGAGTAGTTGTCGGTGATGCTTTGCAGCAAGCCACACACTTTTTCTCATAAATTTCTTTAGCAAAACACCAAGTCAATTTTTGTAATAACAAATGTATAAGATAAAGTTTTTCACATTTTCCATTGCCAAGCTAAAATGATGAGAAATCATTTTTTAATATTAAAATTTAATCCTCATCCTACCAACATATTTTACATACAAGGACTACCAAAAATAAACTAACATACAAAACAACCATCATAGCAAAATTTTAACTTATTTCTTTTCAATTCATTATTAGATATGTAATTAACGTCATCTTAAGAAAAAAACAGATAACATATATGCATTATTTTAGGAAAGTTACAGTTAATTTGCATATAAAATGAAAGCAGACAGAGCATATGAGGAAATCTGTGTCCGCTGTGTCTGACTGATTCAGTGCCCCCTACCACAGACAAATATGTAGACACTACATTGGCCTTTGGATCATATGTCGGTGTCGCTGCCATTTTGGTCCAGTCAAGACTGGCCAGTGAACAAATATATGTCAACAGGGGAGGCTGCTGTTTTTTCTGGATAAAAAAGCACTATAACAGTTAACATTTCAGTGAGTTCTTTTTATATGCAAGCGTTCATAATCTACGTGGAGTAAAAACTTCACATTGTAAAAAAAAAAAAAGTATACGTCTGGCATCTGCAGGTACCCCAGTCAGTAGGATTAAGGTACACAGTATTCACCCTCCTCTGACGTTTTCGTGTTTTATTGCCTTACAACATTACAACAGTGATTTAATGCAGTTTTGACACTGAGCAACAGAAAAAAAAAAAAAAACTTCTTTTATGTCCAAGTGAAAACAGATATCTACATATTGATTTAAATTTATTACAAATACAAAATACAAATTACACATTTGCAAAAGTATTCACATCCTTTAATAATAAAAATTAAAAAAAACTAGTCATCACTGTCTGGTGCAGCCAGATGGTTTTATAACACATAATTTTAATAGAGATAAAACTGAGATCACATGTGTGTCACTGTGGTATAAATAAAGCTGTATCTTGACCTTAAATCAGCTTTGATTCATTGCTGTAAGACAGTAAAACATGAAAACTTCCAAAGAGGGTGAATACTGTCTGTGTATATCTTATAGACAAAGCACTACAGACTGGGGTGGCACAATTTTGTTTTTAGAAATGATAACAGGTGACTGACCAAATGCACAACTGATCCTTCGTAACTTTGTCAATTTTTTCTTTACCTGTTTCCTGTACTTAGATATGCTATGTGCTAGGCTCAAATGAGAGTTTCATTAACATTAGCTTACTTAGGATGTGACTCAACTCTTATTAGAGCACAGAGCAAAAAAAAAAAAAGGGCGGGACTTAGGACGGGTAAATTGCAAGCCAAGCTTTATTCTCAGCTGTAAAAAAGTGTAAGGGCTCAATCTTTTGTTCCCTTCAAGCAGTCACTAAATGTCTCTGTCTTTTGTGACTAAATGACTGTCCAGTCCTGGCAAACATCAGAGCAGCCTGTTGTTGCAAACAGATGTGGTCCTCTGTGCCAACTTTTTCAGGCTCAAGGCAAAAACAACCACAGAGTAATGGGTTGATAATCAAAAGGTTCCCTCCGTCAGATCACTGTCAGTTTGACACACTGTTTAGGAACCACACGGGTCACCTTCTTCCTCTTGTGAATCAAAGTGACGAGTTTAAGTGGTTGAGATCTTCTGTCTAAAGAAAAAAGGCTATTGTAGAGAACATCCTGCACTTGGAAATGTTCTGCTTTTGAAGGGGCTTGGGGGTCTAGAAAAGGGGAAGTGCACCGTGTTTTGAAGTTCAAGTGGCTGACATCCTAATAGGTGCGTTCCTGCTTTCTCCATCAACCATTAACCCACCAGCCACTGCATCAGTCACAGTATTTGCTGGACAACAGACAGCTGAGCCTTTGGTGTGGGGTAATAATGGGTTCAAGGGGCTTTAGGGGAATGTTGGCTATCTTTGAGTGGAACCTTCCTGCTTTTGTATGAAGTTATTTTGGAGCAGTGGTGCCCTTTTAGGTTTGTTTTGACAAATAAAAATCTCAAACGCTCTATGCAGTAATGACCAAGAATAACACAAAGTGTACAAAACAATAATATTCCAGCAAGAGTATTGGATTAAATTACTTTTTTATTCTAACTTATAGAAGGCTACCTTTTCATAATTTAAACAATACACATGTACAAAACTCCATCTCATCTAAAATATAGTAATACATAACCTAGCATGACAAATGATTTTAACCGTGTTTCACATTCAAAATAGAAAAATATTTCTGGTTTCAATATAACATTCTTGAAGTGTTATGAGGGGGCTGGTGGGTGTAAATGAATTCCAGATGCTCTCTACAATCCATTGGATATTTCCTTTTTAAGATATACAGAGCAAGAATGTACAATAACCTT
Organism: Lutjanus campechanus; assembly: GCA_027495735.1. Taxonomy (NCBI): domain Eukaryota; kingdom Metazoa; phylum Chordata; class Actinopteri; order Lutjaniformes; family Lutjanidae; genus Lutjanus; species Lutjanus campechanus. Next base: position 26,874 of record JAJHUR010072605.1, on the reverse strand, counting down.
CCTGTCCCCCAAACAAATTAAGGTTGCATGTATGTACAATGTGGTGTATGATTGGTTTAAAAGTAAGAACAGCTGTACAGAAACCGTAGAAATATGTTTTATAATCTCTGTCATCTGTATGTGACTGTGTAAGCTGCCTGATGACACAATGATAAAGTCTTTTATTTGTAGCCTTTGTGTCCAAAGAAAACATGAACACAAACTCACAGAAAAACGCGCACATTTCTCAGATAAAAGGAAAGCGTCCCTTGAATGCTCCTGTCCATGAAATCCTCGATATTATCTCAAACACAGAATCAAAACAACCGGGCTTCTTGGACATGTGGAGCCCTGATTTTACATGTGTGACTCTGTTCCTCTCGCTAAGGCAGACGCCAGACAGTGTGTCTCTTCAAGTCTGCTGCCGCAGGACAGAAGAGATGGAAGTGATTTCTCTATAGCCTGTGTTCCTCGAGGAATAACAATGGCCAGAGTGACTTTGTTTCTCAGTTATCAAGAAACCACTTTACAAACAGAGGTATGGTTCTGTCTCCATAAGTCCTGTTTTCTGTTTCTCTCCACATCCACCCCCCCTGCTGACCTCCCCTCCCTATCTGCAGGAGCACGACTGGACGGACATGTTGGGGTAAATCTTGAGCACAGGGTTCCTGGATTCATCCTGGTAGAGCACAGCAAGCGGACTCATCTTTTCTGGGACACAGCAGGGCTCAGGAACTCCAGGGATGATCCCGACGGCTCGGACAATGCTCTGGATGGTGGCGTGGTTAGACGGCCTTGCCACCTTGGAGAGTTGAGAGGAAGAAAATCAATAAAAGGTCAAAGAACACCGCACTACAGTTACTTAGTATAACTTCAAATGCCATTTGTAACCACTTGAGACTGTATAAAGTCACAGATAGCCCTTTTCCACCAAATCAGGTTCTTGCAAGGGTAGAATTTTATATCACAGTTAGTGTGAACAAACTGGGGACATGTTAGGTGCATGGTGCAAGGGGAGACACTGTGCTGCTGCCAGAGGAGTGCTGACTAAGATTACAGTATATATAGAAATAAATGACAAAATATATTTGTGTATACTTCCCCTGATGGTCTGAAAATGTTAAAAATTCAAAATACTAGTCCCTTAATTCATATACTGAATATTTTGGCAGTAAAAAGAGATCATGGCTATAGGTAGGCAGTGGACCAAACCAATGTAAGGCTAAATGAGGGGGTGGACACAATCTTTTAATTTAAAACTTGACAATGGATTGTTTTACATCTGTAATTAGCACAGGTGATTTGTCACAATCCTGAATCTCGTTGACTAACATTGACTAGACACTGACACACAGCAGTGGTTATATTTTACTTTTTGGATCAAAATGATTGTTTGGGACATGTCCAGACCCAATACCCAGCCCATGGGTTCCGTTCAAGACTCTTGGATCCTTGGTGCTATCAAATTAATCAGTTTTGAGTGGAACCATTGTAATCAAGGCTGTCATCAACAGAGGGCGTTACATAATGCAACAACAACCTGTAGAATATGATCTGCCCAGTTTGGTTCCCAAGAAAAACCTGCTATTTTTTGGTTCTAGCTGGGAACCAACTTTTCCGAACCAGTTTATTTTTGGTGGAAATGCTAAGAATGATTCAAAATTTGGTGCTCAAACTCATGGTTTGGGGTTTCTGTAGGTAATTTCCTGTTATATTTTGTAGTTCTTTCCTTCCCTCTTGTGTCTGTTACTTTGCTCTTCTCATCCTTTTTGATTGCCATTTGTTGCACCGGTTCTTGATCAGTTCCTTGTGTATTAAGTCCATGTGATTCTTTGTGTTGGTTCTGTGTCTGTTCATCATCACCCTTTTGTGTCACTGACACAGAGAAACACAAGGACTAAATACACAAGGAACTGATCAGGGACAGGTGAAACAAATTGTAATCAAAAAGGGTGGAAAGAGGACAAAGACAGGAAGCAAACTCGCACAAACAAGAGGCAAGGAGAGCTCTACAAATAACCCCAAACCGTGACAAAACAGGCTGGTTCGATGTTGGTGGAAAAGCCCTATCGGATGTATGTGCTCTTACCTTGGGCATGGGGAATCCACATGTGCCAGCACAGTAGTACGCATCAAAGGCCTTGGGTGCTATGACCCACTCGCTCCAGCCAATGTCTGCAAAATCCACTCTGAGGTTCCTCCTGGAGCAGCCTCTGTGCGGGTTGTCTGCCCACTGCCTCCTCCGGGCCTTACGCATTGTTTGTTCATCAAAACTCAGAACAGGTGACTGAGAGTCTGCGTTCCCTTTGTGCTTTTTTCCATCCTTTCCCTCATTCCTTCGCTCATGCTTTCGTCCATTGCTGACAGTCAGGATGTGACTGTCTGTGAGTTTTTTCACAGTTGAGTCATCAGGTTTGAGCCCCTGTGATGTCCCTTCTTCTTTATTATGTGTTCCTCTCCCTTGCTCCGCTCCTTCTTCCTCCTGGCTCTTTCTCTTCTTCTCCTTCTTTCCGGCTCTAGGTTTGGGTTTGAGTGCCAGGTACCAAGTGCTCTCCCATAGGTCATCCTTCCTGTATCCATCAGGCCTGAGGTCGACCTCGGGCAGCTCATTGTTCTGAATGGGGTCAGAGAGCAGAGGTGCTTCCCTTCTCACACGTCCTCTTGACTCTGGTGAGGAGTTGGGTTTGTGTAGGAGCTGAGAGGACTGTGAGGGCTCTCCTCCGTCGCTGAACGGGTCGTATCTCTGAAGGCTCGCAGCCACGCTGTTGGGCTCAGCCAAGGCTTGGTCATTAGCATACAGTAACAGGTAGGGCAGGCTGCCAGTGGACAACACCTCCTCTGGTTTCCTCTGGTGCTGCTGCCCTAAGTCCAACTCCACTGACACCAGGAGATGACCCTTGTCTCGTGCCTCCTTTATGACCTGGGTCACATCTTTCATCTGCCACACCCCTCTCCTGTGGGGGTGGAAGGTCACATTGCCTAGAAGTGACCCCATTGACCCAGATCTGACCTCTGACCCAGAGGAGACAGAGCGAAGGAGCAGGCTGATGGACGGAGAAGGGTGGACGGCTGAGGAGCGGCAGGATGGGCTTTTGAAGCGTTTACAGAACCAGGGTTTTTGATGAGGGCGCCGATGATCGAGCAGGAAGTGGAATGTGGCCGAGAGGATGACCTCTGAGTCCTGGAGGGTTGTAAGATTCAGTCGGTACACTGTCCTGTGCTCAGGAGAGTCTGCAAGGACAATAAATCAATCAGTTTAAGTCAGTCAGGTGAACTACTTGGCAAGAAAACTTTTTTAAATCCACAGAGTGACATTTGTAAAACTGAAATTTATTCAAAAAGACTTGTCTCTGAACTGGGATAAATTAGTTTTATTACTTTTATTTATGTTTGGTCTTGCTCACTTTTGTGGATTACATGACTTTTATATATTCATACATATGATGGTTATTGAGGAGATGTTCTTTCTGTAAACCTTTGGTGTTACGATACTTAACATGCTTAGCACAAGGGCCACTTTTGCAAAATGACAGGAGGCCAGGAGCCAGTTATTACATTTTTCTTGCGGTGCTACCAGGACAGAACTTTTTGATTCCTGATGGCGCCAGATACTAGTAACCTCGCATACAACAATTGTCATCTGGCAAAGTAAACGAAGTGGTTTAGAATTGGAATGAGGTAGCAAATAAAAGCAAATCATCCAACCATTGTTTATTTAATTGCCTGTTTTCATTGTTGATCCTTCTGTGTTTGCTGTCCTCACTCATCATTGCTAAGCTGCAAATCCGACCGCAGCAGCCCTGCATCGGTCAGCTGGATGCAGAAATCAAGTGTCACTACAGCTGAACATTATGGGGAACAGACCCCCTTCCCAGGAGAAACAGTGTGAATCAATTTATTCTCACTGTGAATTAGAAAATGGTCACTTGTTTGCTTGTCCTGTTTATTTTTGCCAAGTAATAATGCTATTTTTTAGGGGAGGACTCTGAATAAGCCTTTCAGGCTGCCCTCTTCTCCTGAACTGCAACTACTGCCCTTTCTATTTGTTGTATATTTTGTATTTTTATTCTGCAAATAAACTAAATTAAACTAAACTGAACTAAACTAAACCTGGCATCCTACTGAGGGCCAGATTTGGCCTGTGGGCTGCAAGGTGAGTATTCCTGCATTAGGGATTTTATTCTCTCGCCTGCACAATTTACTCCTTTTATTTTGTTGCAGTGTTTTGGCTGGTCTGTTTTATTGTGCAAATAAATAAATAAATGTATACGTATATGTACTGTATGTCTTTCTGTCATGATTAAATGATGGAAGTGCCAACGTAGGCACTGGTGACCAGAAATTGATCCTTATTTGCATTTACTCTTTCAAACTTTCACTCACATTTATCAGTGATTTTAGAAGCAGGAATGACCGAAAAAGGAACAATTTGATAATAAAATCATATATAAAAGGGAGGAAGGAAATGGATTTGGAAAAAAATACATCAAATTGCACCAAAAGCACTCCTGCTGCAGTCAAAATCTTATGAAGCGGGACTTGTTCTGTGTTACATGACCAAGCTGTGTGGCTCGTCTGTGACTGGTACGCCCTGGTAGGACTGCAGAAGGTGCCCTTAAGAGGAACCAGACTCTGGGGATGTGGCTGGCAGGGGTGGAAGGAGGGGTGGAGGGCAGAGAGCTACATATTCATGATGAACATTAACTTCAACAGCAGAGTTATTGTTCATTGTGTAAGAGTTCAGCGGAAGTATGGACTGACTCAAGAGATATACATTACCTCGGATTCAGCCTGCATATGGAAGTGCTTACCTCAGTTTCTTTTAAAGCTTCCCCTTAAGCCTAATACAGCCAGCAGTGTCTACCCAGACACCAAGACATAATCAACTGTTTTAACAGATCTCATATTGTTGTGAAAACTCTCTTACATCTCTCCTTGGATTACACTCAGCCTCTGCAGTAAAAATACACACGTGTTATGATATGCCATCTGAGAACTATGCGGGATATAAATGTCTGTGAGTTGTGTTTATAAAAACAGCATCAGACAGAGAGGAGCGACTGCGCTTTAAGCCCCCCTGACTCCAGTCACACATGTCCTGTAGCCACAACAGGAACACAGAAGCCACTACAATGACCGCTGAGGTTTTACTGTGCTGAAGCTGGGCACCGCTCGCAGGGAATCGCATGCATTCTTGCGCATATTGCGCGTCTGTCTGCGGTAATTGAGCAGAAGGGGCACAGCTGCTGCCACAAACACACTGTGCCCAAAATCATTTAAATGCATTCTCAGACTGTTCCAAAACAATCCCACCTATTTAGAGCGCCTGGACTTACAATAGCCATCCACGGAGAGGATCAGTGGAGCTTTCTGACTGCTCCACCCGTTTATTTTTGCTTTTTGCGTCGGATTACTGGTGCACCTATGGCACGCAAGCCTATTTAGTTTATTTTGTGATTCCATAATGAAATTGTTGTATTTGAGCGCTTTTGCAGTTGGCGATACCTTTCGATTATAGACAGGTTAATCAGGTTAATCACGCACCTTGGCTCCTGGCTCTGAAACTCCTGACAGTGTTTCCCTCTCTCAGGCGGTTTTCCCTGTTGTATTTCTCGTACAGTTTGGACATGTGCTGGGAGACCATGTCCTGATCCAGGTTATCTGAGAATGACTGGAGGAAGCTGCTGTCCTGTGCGCTCCCAGAGCTCCCTTTCATGCTCCTGACTGATGCAGCTGCACCCAGGAAACAGTTTAACATCAACAGGAGCAGGTGCGAGGGAATCATACTTAGAGCTGCCATTTAAGTGCTGAAATTAAGAAGAAAAAAAAAAGTCTAATCCAAGAGTCAAACAGTGGAGGAGAATGTTGTCCAAAACTATCCCAGACGCGCCAAAAACAATCCGGCTGTGCGTAAATGTTCCGCTCCGTGTTCTCTGAGCCGTCTCACTCCTCTGTCTCAGCCTGTGCAGGACGTGGATGCTGAGTGGGTTTGTCCGGGCAACAGTTGGAGCTGCTACTTTTACACTTTGCGTCTGTGTGAGCGCCAGAGGCTTGAGGGGGTTATACTGGAGCGCGAGAGGTGCTGACGTATTCTCCTGTCAGCCAACGAGGTCTCTGCAGAGCGCACAGCCAGGAGTGGAGGTCATGATGCTGACCCCCCCTCCCTCTTTGATGATGATGATGTCCTTATATTGCACACGCACACACGCACACACGCACACACTTTTTTTGGTTTGTTTGTTTTTCTATTTATATTTTACAAGTTACTTTGTAGTGCAGTTCTGTCGTAATGTGTTAATAAGAGTCTAATAAGAGTCTAATAAAGGGTCTAATACTGTCTACATCTTATTATATTATTGTACTTTTCGACATATGATGTCTAGCTGTGTGTGTACTGACAAATAAAGAACATATTATTTCTAGTTTTTAATCTAATTTCATACAAAATGCAGCTTGTAATGTCTTGTTGGTGTACTGTAGAATAAGTGCGACCATAAAAATCTTGATCCAGTGGTTTTGGCTCAGTGTTTCAGAGCAGCACTCATTTGTTTAAAACCACTGTTGAAACTCAACAAACTGCTTTTTTTCCTTTGAGGCAAAGTAATTCTACCTCACAGTTTCCAGCTCACCACATTATTTCCAGTAACTGCTTCTGACATGCTCTCAGTCACACATAATTAGCATAGAAACACCTACAATAATAGTCTGACCAACCACCCAAGGGCTATTGTTAGCGACAGTGATCCACATCTCGTACAGTGTATGCGTGTGTGTGTGCGTCTGTGAGGTGAGACTCTTTCGAGAGACTTTTTACCGTGATTTTATTCATGGCAAGCAGAATCTCTGCTGGGATTGACAGTTTCAAACTTAGTTTTGTCTCTTGTGTGTGTATGTATTTTTGTATGTATGCGTGTGTGCATGTGTCTCTGTGTCTGGAGCTCTGTACCAACAATGCTTGTTTTGTGGAAGTGGTGGTCTCCAGCAGAGAGGCTGTAACTAGCTGGGCCTCTCGGGTCACTCTCTGCCACTACACACACACACACACACTCACACACTCACATGCACACATGCATGCACGAGCACACATACAGAGCTTCATAGTACCTTTCTGGCCCCCAAGGGCCCCACAGGATACTCCTTTCACTGTGTTCCATGGCAGCGACAGGTCTTAAATCTGGACTATTCTTGAGATGTGTTTGGAACTATGTGTGTGTGATAGCGGAGGAGCATTATGAGGGAGTTGGCTCAAGTGGCATGCTCGATGGTTTTGTCAAATGAATGCTTTGCCTTTTCCCATACCATGTCTCTGCTGAAAAACAAAATATGATTAATTGTTGTGGTCATTTGTTTGAATTCATGCAACACTGTTTTCCACTTGGTTAAGTGTCATCTTTGAAAAGCACTGTGAGAAATCCAATGAGGATTTAGAGTGGCATCTGAGGATGACCACTTTCTGAAACAAAACCCCTGTATGCACCAACAGATACTGAAAGATATACAGTTGTTTCTTTGGAAGTAATATCAGTTGGAAACCAAACAATAATTGCCCAACAGTGAGCTGTCATTCTCTGTTATTAACAAGCCATTAAAACCCCTTGTCATTAAAAACTGGGGAGTATCTGGTTGCTGTTTTCTGTAGTAGTGCATGGAAATAAACAAAGAGGCTTTTGCATTTTACACAGATCAAGTAGCTTGAGTCATTATCTAGTCAACAAAATGCAAGTTTAGCCTGAAATACCTAAAAAAACAAAAATAGAAAGTAAAATATAGTATATTATATAGACAGTGCAGGAAATGTGATTGCACTGGCGAAAACATGCCCTTGTGAGGGATTCAGATCGCTGCTTTGGCAATATTCCTGTCTTTAAACTGCAATATGTAGCATTTCTGCATTGAAAGGTTTGAAAGTGTTTTATATATGTAATATGTTTTGTTTAGTTGTGCACTTAGATTATCCCAAATGTTTCCAACACTGGTCAAACAGACCAGTTGCTATAGTTGCTATAACTTCTGGGAAAACATACATCGGATATGTCAGAGAGTGAGGAAGGCACACGTGACTAAATATTACATTAATAAAACTTTAGTATTACGTCGTCCATGAACGTGATTTCTAGACTAGAATATCAGTGCACATTTCATGAATCCCATGTAGGATTTTCTTATTTTACTCTGACTGCTTTGTTTAAGGACAAATATGAGACAAAAATAAGAAAATGTTCATGCATGATGCCCAGTGTTGGGAAAAGATACTGTATATATGTTAATGATGCATGTGCTTCATAACTTGTAACTATTGTGCGCTGGCCTGTCATAATGTTGTGCACTGGGGCCCATCACAACTACCTTACGCCACTGGGAGGGAGAGTTAAAGTGATATCTGAAACCAGGCCATTAGGGTCATAATAAATAGTCGTGGGGAGGAGACCGATACAAGTTCAAACATGAGGATGACAACATGAAATGGCTTTGACCTCTGACCCTGAGTATGTAGGCCAGTGTGAGATTAATGTTGGGCATTATCTACAATAATGCTCCTCTCTCCATCACAACTGTGAGGACAGCAGCATCACTGTGACTACATCAAATAAGATTTAAAAAACCCCAGCAGGACAGAGAAACCGCTGGTAAATGCTTCTCAAGAGATCTCAACCAGGCGCATAATCTAAGGCTATGGTTACACGTGTCATTTCAGTACGACTTTAATGTTTCTGTCTGAAACCCGCGAGTATTAAGTGACAGGTCACAGCGCACAAAACTGAATTTTGCTTATGTTGCTATTGGATCTTCAAAGCCACATGTGGAAGTAGTCAGGCTCACACTGAGATCAGAATCCCATACATTTAGATTTTGATAAACACGGCCACATCAGATACATAACAGACACTTTGAGGCCAAGTGTGGACATGCAGCAATGCAAAATCACATTAAAGGGACAACTAAAACTACAGCTAGCATTGATACACAACATGCACACCATAGAGCTGAAAGAGACACGAAACAGAAATGACCAGATGGATGCAACATGGATTTTTGGAGGGAGGGCAATAAGCCCCCCTCCTGGTGCTCCTATTTTTGAAAAAAAAAGCTGCAAAAGTGTCCACTTGGAAGCCCCTATGATGGATAAAACATGGTAAACAGTGCTTCCAGTGGACAAAACATGATCAAGGGTGCTCCTCCAATTAAGGAAATGTGGATAAGTGCCCTCTTAGGTGCTGTTCCAGTGGAAAAAGCTTGAAGTGCCCTCTATGATCAAGACAACATGATAGAATGCCCTCTAGAGTGCCCTTCCAGTGGACAAAGCATGACAAAGTGCCCTCTAGGTCCAAGATGACATGATAAAATGCCCTCTAGGGTGTTCTTCACTGTATATTAGCATATGAACTGACTCAAGATTTGTCATTGCACAGTTTGAATGATTGTTTTATAATCCAGGTCCTGCGAGATGTGAGTTGTTCCTGCACATTGATCTCTGCAGCAGCAGCAGCACTGCACTGTGAAGCCTGTTGTATCTGACCATTCTGTGGTGTGTTACAGGGATGCAGTTTGTTCAACATGGAGGTCCCCTCACAGGGCCATCCAAACCAAACAGAGGTCGTGTTCTGCTCTCTGTGGGGGAGTGTGAGGAATTAACATGCCCGTGCGTATGAGTGTGTGTCGGTGTGTGGCGCAAGGTCTGATGGTTGGTTCTGGAAATGCTCCTAGTTTAACACCTTTGCATGGTACTGGGTGAGACTTTCTGGTTCCAGAGCTCAGCTGTGGGGGTCTGATAGATGTTTGTGTATGGATCAACTATTGGCAAGTCATCCTCCAGTGACTGATGCTGCCACGGTTTGTCCAAAAAGAACAGTGCTTTGCACTTATGGGGGACGGACTAACTGGCAATGTCCTGGGCTCATAAAAATAAAGAGGGGGTAGTTTGAACCAAATGTTCTCATGTTGTGTATCCTCCAGGATGTTTACAGCTGCTATAAGTGACTTTCCTGTGCACCTCAGGAATATTTTATGGGTGGACAAAATAACACACTCTAACATACAAGAGGTCACTCGGAATTGTAGGGACTTAAGCGGAAAGCGCCAATGTCAGTTTAAAGGCTGTTTTAAGACTTTTAGGATCCTGTTTAGCAGACACAAACATCCACTGCTGCCACATCTAAATAACGGCATTGTTTCAGGAGTTTTCTGTTGGCCTCTTTTTCTTGGCTGCATTTCATTTAAGCTAGAGTAGATAATGTATTTCAGAAGCATGTTTTGTTATATTTGTTGAAATTCTCATTACATCCCAGCAGGAATCAATAAATTGAATGCTCTGTTCTGAGAAAAAAACAGGGAAAAAAGGTATTTGTGGCTGTTGCGGGTATGGGAGAAGTTTGCCTAATGGACTTTCTGCCAGAAAACTTTAAAAGGGAAACCAAGGCACTTTTCTTATGGATGTCCGGTCATTGCTGATGGTCAGTGTAGTCAACTGAAGGAATTAATTCATCAGCAGGTGATATGTTCACCAAAAACACAGTTTTCCTGCTCATGGAGCCGTGCAGCAGTGCCTACATGTACCAGGAAGCATTGCAGGTGAGCTCATTACTGTCAAGTCCATGTTGCTGTGTATCACCACCCTAACCTATAGCCATTACTTTGTTGGCCAAAAGACATCATTAGGTGACAAAAATACTCCTCTAGCACGCCCCTTGGCTATCCCAAGGTGGAAACTAGAAATCAAAGCTGAAACAGCCTGTAGTTCTTCCTCACATCTAGTGACATCACTGGATGCAGGAAGAACAACAGATTTTGCAGCAGGAGAGCTCAATTTTCTCAGTCACTATAGCACACAATGAAGAATGAATTGCTTCAATTGAGATAATTTGCCATCAACACTGACTGGACATTCACATGAAAAGAGCCAAACTTTCTCTGTTACCCTTTCCCTAACCATAGCCTTTCTGACAGAAAGATCTGAAGCTTTCTGGCAGAAAACTGTGAAGACAGACTTCTCCCATATAACCCATTGTTAATGACTGTAAGCCTCCACAAGGCTCGGCAGATATTTTGCTGAAGCTATATCAAGGGACTTTTTTGGTTCGATATTTTCAAAATCTAATTTATCTAACCCTGGCTTTAAAGGGCAAGGTCACCCAAATTATGAGGAAAAACATTATGGGAAATATTTGTTTGCTTTCTTGGTGAGATTTAGATAATGCCCTTGTGATAGCTGTGTGCTAAACATAAAGCTAAAGACAGCATGGCAGTTAGCTTAGCTTAGCATAAAGACAGGAAACAGGTGGGAATTGCTCCAGGACCTCCTTGGACAAATTAACACATTATATTTCATTCCTTTAATCCAAAGAGGCAGCAGCACAACTTCTTTGATTATTTAATTCTGTTGATTCGGTTTCCTTTGAAGAGTTTCCTCTGATGTGTCAAGTTTATGAGTTCTTAGTTTTTTAGTTTTGCTCGGGGACGTTACTGTGCCCGTGTAAAAGAAACTGAAAGCGGCCTTTCTAATCATTAGTTAACTGTAAAGAAAACACTCCGACATCAACACACAATAAAGAAATCACCTGGAAAGCTTGCCCTGCTTGACTAAATTAAAAGGTACTATAGCCTGCGGCGCCAGGTAGAGGTGCGAGTCTCTAAATTATAAATTGGAGAAAATAACATTTTCGGGCTGGTGGATGATTTATGGAGACATGTGGACTTGGATGAACTTAGAGCACATCCATGCAACACTAGCGTACAGAGTTGAAAAACAAAAATCTCCAGGGCATCTAGACATGCAAGTAGTTTTGATTTTATCCGTCCAAGTTTGAGATGGGAAAATCTCAAAACTCATACTTCTGTGTCCTACTCAATACAATTGAGGTGAAAGGAATTTTGCTTGTTGCTTACCACATTTAAAAAAGACATTTAAAGATGACATTGGTTCAGTGTTGAATCTCTCAAATCAAATGCCTCAATCATGATCACCACAAACAAAATTCCATTGTACTGATGGGTGGAAGCAGAAATGTCAGAGGCAGCAAATAAAACCAAAACTATTTGCATAGATACCACTAGCGGTAAGTGAGAAAATCTGTTTTTTTGTGGTATTTGGATGAACTAATCCTTTAATGCTTATTTATGTCAAAGAATGCCCTGCTTCAGCTGAAGACAGGCACCAGCGTGCAGGATACAAGTGTCCAGTAAAACACAGACCGCTACAGCTGCAGATTCATGGTTTTTGGCCGGATTCAGACAGTGTGACCTAACAAGGAGAGACAGGTTGGAGGGTTATGAAAGACCAGGAATCCCACCATGTGAATGTCATCCACTCCGGCTGGTAGGTAGGTGTGTGTGTGTGAGTGTGAGAAAGAGCAGGGGCGTGTTTTTGTGTATGTGTGTGTGTGTGTGTGTGTGTGTGTGACTATGGAGACTATAGTTATGCTAGGGGGTGTAACTCTGTGACCCATTCACATGGTTAATAAAACATTCATAGAAGCAGAGGAATGTTATGGTTTTTGTGAGAGTGTGCATGAATGTGCGGGCGAACATGTGTGTGTGTGTGCGTGCATGTGTGTAAGAGAGCGAGAATGTGTGTGCGCTTGTGCCTGTGATGTTGGGCCTCCTGCAGTGACCCCACGGAGTGCACCATTCTGTCCGCAAACAAAGGGCCGGCTGTTCCCCCCCACTTCAACCGTGGACTGCTCCAACACCGCCGACCGTTCGCCGCCGAGCTAACCAAATATTTCCCTTCCTGCTCTGAATTTGTCTCAATAAATAGTTTTGTGTTTTGGGGTTTTCTTTCTCCTCTGGCTCGCTGCCTTTGATAGAAGACTCCTGAACACACAGGTTAGCGTGTAATCTCAGAAGGTAGTGTTGGGCGTCTTTGAAAACTGGAACACAGAACCTGACTTCTCTCAATTTCACCTCATGTGACATCCCGACGTCTGTATGGAAAAACCATCCCACAGTACAACGGGAGTATTATCGCATGCGTAATTGACATCTGACTGATTCAGATTAATTTTGTTTCATTTCTGTCCTCACAGCCTGTGGCGAGGTATAGAGAGACACATTGTGCTTAAGATCTCACTGAGTATTTTCTCTGAGTGAGGCTCAAACCACTTGACAGGAGGGCTGATCGGTGATTAAGGAAAATAAATGGAATATGTGTGTGTGCGTTTCAAACACTTGCAGGATTGATGTCCTTTCCCAGGTCTGACATACAGTCTTTGTTCTGTGTGTCTCCATCTCTCAATGACCACGTTATTCACCAGCAGAAACATCAACGTCAAACTATGTGCCCCCACTAATAGTTCATAGCTTATTATTTACGTTCCTGTCGTTGTGCGTCTGTGCAAATACACTGTAAAAAAATCTTTTAATTTAAAAAAGTGAGTGTTTGCCATAAAATTTTAAATTGATGGAATCTGAAAAGACAAGTTGAGGTAATTTTGTGATTATTCAAAACAAATAAATACTTACAGTCAAATAAACTTGTACTTGAGAAAACATGCTCACTAAACTATTCAGTCACACTAACAAACATTACAAACAATTTTGATTCCCTTTTACGATTTCTCAGTTTAAAGAGTCAGTTCTTATGAACTTTCAGCTGCAACTGCTCCTGTCGGAGCTACTTTGTTCCAACCATGACCAACCGTGTGTTTTCTTCCAACTATAAAAAAAAGAAGGGTCTTAGGCAAGACAGAATTAAATAATCTTAGGAGAGATTAATTCAATAATCAACGATCCAATATCATTAATGCAAAGTGAAAAACTGATCCATTTCAATCCAGGCCTTTATTTTTAATTACCAGGAAAAAGTGGATGAGGATATTTACTCCCCTCACAGGAGTGAATCAGCAGTGTGGGAATACATGATAAAACACTCAGGAAACATGCCTGGTCAGACATCCAGTTCTGTTTCATCAACATTAGGCTAAAAAAATGTGTGTGCAACTCTGCTTTTCTGTCAGGAGATGCAGTGACTTAAACCAGCAGGGAGTAATAAAAATGATAAATAATACATCTAATTTGTTCGGCTCGGACATAATGGATGTTCATTTCTATGTAAGATTTTGCACTCCAGCGTTGGTTGAAATCATTTACAGTTATTTATGTGTTGTGTTGTTCTTTTATAGCAAGAAGTCAAAATGCTGAACATGTTTCTTTAGAAACTGATTGAACTTGTACAGTACATTTATTCATCATCTCAAGCCATTTTCTAATACCATGAGAATGTTTGCCAGTTATTGCTTATCCATTCATACGACAGTCTGCAGTGAGACTTATTTTACAGACAGTAGTAAGCGAGCAGCTCTGTACTCACACACTGCAGTAACTGTGCAGTGTTTGGTGGGAATGCAGAATATTCTAGAGAGAGTGTGATTTGAGCTGTGACTGGTGGTGTTGTGTTTACTCTGACGCCCATGATATTCATTACAGGCTGCGCTGTGTGCTGCTACTTCCTGAACACGTCCCATAGGCCCGTGACCTTCACCTCCACAGACTGCCCTTAAACCCCATTGGGCTGGAGCCAGGATGGAGGAAATTGCACTGGGAGATTGATTGGCTAAATCCCTTAATTATTCGGATTTCACAATGGGGCCTGACTGACTGTGCCTGTGGTGGTTGACCGTGTCAAACAAAGATGAGGATGTTTGGCCCTCTTGACAAGCCACACTGTTTTTTAAATGTTTTATTCTAAATTTCAGGTGAAATTTGAGGTTTTATTTGTGTTATGGGACTTCCAGCAGGTCTCATAATATTGACAGAAAACAGAAAGGAAACACTTGGGAGTATTTTAACTGTAAAACAAATCAAAGGGCACTTATTTGTCACTTCCTTCTCACTTCACATTTCTTGTGTTTTTTAACTTGAGAAGAATAGACAGAGTGTATTTCTTCAGTGAGATGTGATAACTCTTGTGCACGCATGCATGGGTGTTAAACCAGAAAGTGATATGCCCACACACATTCAGCACAATATCCTGCTGAGATTTACATGGAGTTTGTTTCTGTTGGGCTGACTTTTACCCAGTGGCCTCAAGGTTCCTTAAAAGAGACGCCTGTTATCCCAGAGCTCCGGCTCTCTAAAGAAAGCAGATATGTAATACGTGTTGGGAATATGATGGCAGGGTCTTTTCATAGCTTGATGGATCTGTCAGATTGACCCTTGCTCTAATTTGCTTCTGTCTCCATCATTTAGCGAGGCGGTGTCTGATATTTCCCAATAAATTTACCCTCCTTGCAGAGTAATAACTGCGATATCTATTTCCCATTAGTGGGGGGCTCAGGCCTCCTGTCGCTCTCCGAGCTCTAATTGGACATGACCATTGCTGCGGTGATGTCATGTTAGCAGGTTTCAGGAAGAGAAAAGCCCGGTAGTGTTAAGTGACTGATTACTGAGAGTGAGGGAAGTAGAGATCGAAAAGAAACGTGTTCTTATACTTCCAAGTCATGTTGAATCAGTTTGATATTTCATGATTCTGGCAATCGTTGACACAAGAGCAAACATTTCATCCTTTGAGTCTAATGGGATCTATTGTCTGTGGTGGAGTTAAAGGCAGGTCAGCCTACAGAATAAACATACAGTATGGGAGAATGAGACTGTAGACAGTCAGCTCTGGAAAGCCCGCTGTAAGGTCAAGGCCAGAGCAGCGGTGGCCAATCTCACAGGAACGCGGATTCAATTAATATCAGTGGAGGTCCTTTGTTGATGACTTCCTGGTTTTAAACAAAGTGAACCTTCAGGTTTCACTGCATTATTGCTTCCATTCTGGCATCAGAGAAGAAGACAGGGGGGAACATTTTTTAATTAGCACAGGGAAACAGCACCACAACATAAAGAAGCACCGAGATGTGTCAGCAAAAGTGTGAAGGCAGAGTTGTGCTGATGAACAGATGCTGTTAAACAGAATTAATAATCATTAAAAATATAAATATTATTCAGTGTAAGAATATGGGAATCTGAAGAAAACACAAAAGTGAATTTTATTCTGATCTCGGTTTGATCAGAAGCATTGTCCACATTACAACTGGGGAGAGAAAAGATGAATTAACCAATGATTTCATTTTCTAAAAATCTGTATTTTAAAAATATGTGCATTTTGCAACATGCTCCTGTGGATAACGTAAAGCTTGA
Source organism: Lutjanus campechanus (assembly GCA_027495735.1). Classification (NCBI taxonomy): domain Eukaryota; kingdom Metazoa; phylum Chordata; class Actinopteri; order Lutjaniformes; family Lutjanidae; genus Lutjanus; species Lutjanus campechanus. The sequence continues at coordinate 10,776 of JAJHUR010072605.1, read as the reverse complement.
GGCCTTTGCACACCCGCTGTGTTGTCTCTGGCTCATATCTTCTTTTCTTTGCTGGTGACTTCAGCAGGGCTTGTGGTCAGTTGGGCAACTGGTTCGTTGTTATGCCCTTGTCCGACCAAATTCTCATTGGTGTTCGTCACTGGTGTTACTTTAATAAGGAAAGAAGCGGCTCTTAATCAATTATTGTCTGGCGGCAGAACATCTGTGGACCTGATGTATTTTTGAGTGAGAGGATATTTACCGAACATTTACTGGCTCCAAACTAATTGACACCATTTATTTTTGATGACAACATGTGTGTGGACTTTACTTTGCTGGACTGCGTCATCAACGAGGCTCATAACTGTTCACTCAACAATAGATGCATACTGGCTGTCCATGACCCGACTTCAGACTGAAAAGCTGTAAGTTTTGCCATGTGTTATGTTGTTTTAGTGTTAATTACTTGATGAATTTTTTACTAACATGTTGTTGCTAATGTGACTATTCCCACAGACTTGGGCAATGTTGGACTAATGTAATATTGAGGGACAGTTAGTGCTGAACTTTGCAGTGTCATTCGTGTGGCCCGTATGTGAGCGTGTTTGTGTGTGTTGTTGCTAGATGTAAATTTACTTGATAGACATTCACCAAAGGTAATGACCTGCGAAAACAAATGGACAAACTGCAGGAATTCATTTGCTTGGCAATGCTGTTTAGCATCCATTTAGCTAGCAGGTAGAGTGCACTCTACCTGATTAAGTTGGTTTAGAGATATTGTGCAGATCTATTGTGCACCAATCGATTGGTTGAAGAGTAGGTAGAATTTCAGTCAACCATGATTTTCTTTGGTTGACTACAGCCCTAGACTTTATTTGACATTTCCCCCTTCAGCATTCTGCCCATTCCGACGCTACTGTGTATGTACAGTATGTGTGTGTGGGTCCATACAAAAACATAAATGTCAATGATAAATTGCCTCTGGATGAAGCTCAGCTTTTGGTGTGTGAACAGGAAATGCTAAAAGGTCTGTGATAACTGATACTTCTGCTGGTTGTGTGACTGCTACTGAGAGCAACAAGATGGAATGCAGCCGACTGTGTAGAATAAGACATTAGCTGCTGAAGTTTCAGACGTTTGGTTAAAATGAACGATGTCAAATTTCATGTTACCTCACATTTATGGTTCAACGGAGCCTACATCGCCTCATGATCGATGGTCCCAGTCCACCTTATCATAGCCTTTGCATATAAAATATAAGTATTATTTATGAATGGTTTCGGATGTTGCGGACCCAAGCTGTTAACATTCAGTCTCAGTGTAAACTGAAACCTCAGTCTTTCTGATTCACAAGGCATTTTTCTCAAATGAATGGACTTCCCCTCCTGACACGGTGGGAGCAGCAGGGAAGCGGTGTCAGATGTTGCAGCTTGTGTGTGTGTGTGTGCATGCGCATATGTGTCTGTGCGTGCTTGTGTTGCTTCCAAGGCTACGGCCATTGACCATGAGGTCTTCACATTATGTCTGTTGCCTAACATCTCACACCATCATGGACTGACTCCACAATCCTTAAAGGGATAGTTCTTTTTTTTATGTGGGGTTGTATGAGCTACCTGTGCATAGCCAGTGCATTACCTTCAGTAGATGGTGATCAGTGCAGCCTAAGTTAATACAGGTGGAGAGAAGTTCCAGCACCAGAGCTCAGCATTGTACTGCCGCCGCCAGGATAAGCAGAAAAATGAGAGACCAAGCTGGGGGCCAAGAAAGAACACATGCTACCTGTGGGTGCAGATGTGTAAACTGTATGTCCACGGACCCAGAGAGCTGCTGCTGCCATGAAAATCAAATCTTTGTGAATCAGAGGATGTCAGCGCCTCACATACAGTTTGCATCATCAACCATCCAGAGCTCCCTGCTGCACTGAGGACAAATTGGAAAAAATGTCCCAGACCTGGAGGGCCTAATGGCGATTTGTCTTCAAAGTAGGTTTTCGGTTCTCACTTTCATACGGTGTTCATACGGTGACCAGAACACTTGTTTGTCTGAACAACCAAGAAAAACATCTGCATGCATCAACATTGAAATCTTAAGGGAAGTAAAGTTTGATTCAGTCTGATCTCACAACTTTCTGAGCCAAACAGCTGATTTGTGGAGTAATACGGAACAAAGCAGAAACAGAAGTAGTGCACTCCTACATGTAGGAATATATGGAAGGAATACAGTTGAGAAACTGTAGCGCCAAAATAAAGCAAAGTAAAGCAGTGAAAATCTTCTAAATGGAGCATACATTTTTTAGGTAGGCCTTCATTTATATGGCTAAAAAACATTTTCCTGCTGACCCTGTCTGCAATAAAGCACTGCTGAGCTCCAGTGCTGGGACCTCTCTCACCCTCCACTAACTGGGACCGTGCAGACAACCAATGACTGAAATGGAACTATCCCTTTAAAAACATCCAAACCATGGGAGAAAAGAAAAGAAAAAGTCCCAGTAACCTTGAGGCTGTACTATGAAAATTTGCCCGTGCACTCCTCATGCACTCCCCTCTTCGTGATGTACCTCAGACATGAGGTAGAGGCAGATGATAGATTTGAACTGGAGACGTCTGATGTCATGCTTGGCAGCTAAATAAGCCTGGAGCGAGAACAAAATCCTGCCTAACAAGTCGTTAGTGCAGTTCTTCTAATGGAATGGGAAATAAGCTAATTTGCTGGAAGTGAAAGACTATGAATCTGTAGGTCCTCTGGATGCAGTGAGTACAACTTGATGCCCTCACTATTTTTAGGAGTTTTGCCCTGGAAAACTCATTAAATATCAATTAAATCATCGTCAAACAGCCATGTGTAAGTGTCAGAAGTAGCTATGATCTCACCAACACATCCGTTTTAATAGAGTTGTGGGGCCGTATTAGGGAGATAAAGCTGTAAGGGGAGCGCAGATTGGGTCATGACAGTGTCAGGGGTGAGACATGTGGCACACACCCGAGTATGTCTGCTAACACCCAGACGTCTGCTGTACCACACAGAGCCGATTGTTCCACAGCCATGGGCCCTTCCATTCAGGATCCAGCCCTTCTCCGGTCCATCCCGGGCCCAGAGAGGACTCCCTGCTCCTGCGGTGACTAATGCTGAATGACAGGCAGACACTGATCAAAGCTGCTCCTGGAAGCCCTCCTGTCACAGTTCGGAGGGGGCAGAGAGGAGATGATAAGTGGTGAGACAGGAGCAGTATGCCCCGCTCTGGACCTGGGCCAAATATCAAGGATCAGACAGCATGGCTGGACTTTATTAGCTTCATCACAGACAATACACTCTCTGCAGTGGACCTCCACCATTGCCAGATTATCTCATCTCTCTTTATAGCCCCATGGCCCAGAGCCACACCACCCTGGAGTTCTGGAGCCATGAGGTGAAGAGATGCCTGGTTAATAGATGCTGAATCTGGCATTCATACTTTTATCTGCTGTCATCTTCTTACTTTTTACTAGTGTTGTGGTACTCAAGATCAGCCTTGGTCTGGCGACTGGTCTCAAGAACACTTTTTGAAGGTCTCGTCATGGAATCAACCACATTTTTACTCTGTCTTTTCTCAGTCTCGAACAAGGAGGACTCAAAATTTTATTTCAAGATTGGTCAAGAATGCAGAAGACAGAAGAAGACGTTGTGGCTGTCTGGGAGGAGATGTCAGTCAAACCTTCTATAATAAATAAAAGAGTCAATCTGCAAAACATTGTCCAAAAGAAAACACACAGCGCTATGTAAATTCGGCAATACAACAGTTAATGAGAAGTCTGGGAGCACTTAGAAAGGAAGAATAAAGAAAAGTAAGCTAAGTGTAAATGATGCAACATTATGTTTCTGCCTATGACAAACTGTGACAAGCCTCATAAAGCTATGCAGCTAATGTAAAGTAACTTTACAGCAGGAAAAATATTTTAAAAAAATCTTCAGAGACATCCTGCCAGGCTTTTCGTTGATCTGGGCAACATATTTCTGGTCAAATACCTTTTGTAAGATTGTCTGTTTAAAAAGATAAAGAGGGATTTGCCTTAAACACATAAAATCTCTGGCTGAACTACTCCTCACCTCTGCTAAGGACACAAGAAATCTCTCAGCTGCAGCTTTTTTTGCAATCAGAGGCTGAGTGGGGCACGATATGAGGAGAAAATCGCTCCAGGGGGTTTATGAACTTAATAAGAAAGTTTTATCTTGATTTGACACTGCTTTGATGCCTGTCTGTTGTTTCCACTACAAGGTTGAGGTATAGGAAGTGCTTTGTGACCTTTGTGGTTTGCGCCTCCGGGCAGCCTTTACACTGAACAGCACCCAACACTGGAACTCAGTGGCATTAATTGTTAGAAGGAGCTCTGCGTTCAGAAAGCCCTTGATGTGATGGATGAATGAAGGGCACAGAGCTGCACTCTGGGCCCGATTGTGTTTCTCTTCAGTCACCACATTGCCAATACAAACCTGGACAGGCAAAGACAAACAGAAGAAAGGTCAATAAGTCACTTTCTCTTTCTGTGATTACCAGCAGTTACATACATGTTGATGGGCTGCTGATAAACCAGACCTGGGAAGTAACTAAGTATATATACTTTATGACTGTACTTAAATAGATTTTTCAGGAGTATTTATTTTTCAGACAAGTTTTCGCTTTTACTCCCTTTTATTTTAACAAAAATAATTTGTCCTTACATTTTCAAAACAGGGTCATTACATTAGTCTTAAGGCATTTGAGGGGAATTATCAATTTTTTTTGTATCACTGTGTGCTGAATTCCTAACATCAAGACCAAACAATATAGAAAAGATAATTCCTTGTGTATCCATCAGTGCATATGATGCACGGCAGACACAATGAGACGAGACAAGATGGAAAAGATGTAACAATATGAAGAAAGAGTAAATAAGAAACATAAAAGATGTAACAAGACAAAAACAACATAAGAGACATAAAAAGACGAAAGTGATGCAACAAGATGAAAAAGACGTGACAGGACAAAAATGACAGCAAGACAAAAACGATATAACAAGACAATGTAACAAGGCGTAAACAACATAAAAGATGTAACAAGACAAACACAACATAACATGACGAAAACAACGTAAAAAACGTAAGAAAACAATGCAATGAGACGGAAACAACCTAAAAGATGTAACATGATGAAAAGGACGTAACAAGATGAAAACAAGGTTTTGGGTGGCTTTGCACAGACACACTCAGTAGAAATGTCCTTCAGGGCACAACTTTTTAAATATTTTGAGTATCTTTCAAGCCTGCAGTTTTTCACTTTTAGTTGAGTAAAGAAGTTGAATCAATACTTTTTTCACACAAATATCTGTACTTCTACTTGAATAATGCATATGTATTCTTTTGCCATCTCTGGGATAAACTAATAAATATTTTGTTCTCATGGGCCGAACACATCAATAATGTTAATGTACAACTCAATGACAAACACCATCAGTGATTGTCAGTGGCAATCATAAATGTGCCCATTTAGCGTTTCTTAAAACAATCACATTTGCAGCAGTTGGGGTCATGAGCCAAAGTGGATCCATTTAGTGTATAAACAGGAAATAAAACCATCCTTCATGTACTAACATGTATGAAGCTGTGGTTGAAAATGCCCTTGACCTTCTGCCCCTCCCCCTGCTTGGCTTCATGCAATATACTGCTTCACGTCTCTCATCATATCTCCATATATCATTAGGATTGTTTATGTTTGTGTAATTATTTCCTTTTTTTATGGAGCCGGAGAAATAGTTCAGTATTCTAATATTGCATTTGATCCGGGGATCTTCAAACGTGTTCCCATAAATCCTCAAATGCAAATCATAGACCCGGAGGATTGCTGTGGTGCCTTGAGGTCTGAGTGCAGTTTTGATGGGGTGAAATTCAAAAGAATAATCATGGTTTTGGGGAATGAAAACTGAAACCGTAGCCAAGCAGGATCCTCTCTGAAGTGCTTCCGTATGCCTCCTGAGTCAAAAGGCCTATGATTTCATTGTTCAGCCACTACAGTACGTGTTCTGAGTTCATATCGTTCCTATTATTATCCACCCAAATCCACCTCATTAAGTCAGCCTCGCCTTGTTTCACTGAAATCGTTTCAGTGAAGCTCAAAAGTGGCTTGTTTAATTTTAAGCTCCATCCACAACAATAAAACACTGTTATTGTGGCCCCCAGGCCTGCTCCTGAAATAGCACTGTAAGTGTCTGCCTTAATAGCAGAGCTCAGCATGAGCGTCTTTGAAAATACATCGAGTCCGTTGCTCTGCAGTTTGGCCGACCACAACAACCAGCTCTGACAGACTGTGGGGGCTGATCCATGTGGTACCAAAATGTGTTCAGGACATTACGCTGCTTGACTTCAAATGTCTGTCTGCTTATGATATATATTTTGAAAAGAAGAAAGAATGTTCTCAACATATATTCTCGGACAGTTTTGGTTTTATTTGCCCAAGGTTTGAGTCATCAGTCACTGTAGCCTCCTCTGCTAAAAATTAAATTTTTTTTGTTTGGTTTCCCAGAAGAAAAGGAAAGAACATGTCAACATTGACAGCACGTTCCTGGGATTATCCTGACTAATGGGGAGTTTTATGCTCTAATCACCACAAATGAAATTCCATTCGCCTCCCTAACACTGTTGCGGATGCAGATACCTCAGGGACATCTCAAAACCCAAATCCAAACTTTCTGCATTCTAGACACCACTAATTGCACCTACAGACTGTGAGATTTCAGCAATCTCACAAGTTTATTGCAAGCCACACTGTGCAAGTGGATCCACCATGAGAACGCTGTCTCTGAACATCTCTCTCACAGTGCGACGTAGGACCATTGTTTTACCTCCACAATCAAAGATATCACCACGTTTCTTTCTTGTTGGTCATCTTTTGTCTGGGACAGCCCAAAACCTCAGTGTATACCCGACTTAAGAGTGAGAAATATGTTTTTTGTTTTTGGAATTTTGTTTTGCGCACCAGCCTTTCAACATGATTTAAAACAACCACAAGTCCAAGACTGTGGAAAGAATTCTGTTGTAAAAATATCGTGACATTCTTCATTTCTCCAAACACCAAATGTAGAGTCCCATCTGCACAACAATCGTGCCTCAGACTGTGTGAAGAAAAGCATGCAGATAACTCATGTACTCTGGACGGGAACATTTTGGACTGATCTGAGGGTAGATTTGAAAGTGATGATAGGTTTTGAAATACCCAAGATGTTTATGGCCTTTATTAAACCTGACAAATAAAAGATAAAATGTGTACGCCTGTATATAAATATGGAATATGAGGACTGATTTAAGTTCCGTTAGCAACCAAGAAGGCAGTCACACCCATGGGCAAAGTAGACCCCCCACCTGTAAGGGAATGACTGGACATTGTTCAAGAGCTTTATGAGAATTCAACAATCAAAGTGTAATGAAACAAACAACCACAAACAACCACAAAGCACTGACATATATCATAGTCTTAGCTGGACTCAGTTTTCGATTCATTGGCTTTATTTGCATGACTGCATAAAATACCAAAGCATATTTATGCAAACTTTCATATAGCAAACAAAATAAACAATAACAACACAAAAGGCAAAAGGGCACGGAGAACAAGTGGGGTTATGGAATATCCCTTGATGAACCTACAACAAATGAATAATAAGCAACATTAATTATTGGCCAAGCTCATGGCAGGCTGCAGCATGTTTTGCTGCAAGTCTACAGCAGTCTTCCCTCTCTCCCAGTAAGGCTGGAAGTCTTTCAAAGTCACTTAGGTAGAGGACGTCAGGGAATATTTTTATTATTTTTGTAAAATATTGCTCTCTAATATTTTTATTTACATTTACATTTTTGTTGTTCTTGTCATTACAAGGACACTACTAACTTTTGTAAGACTGACACATTTGTGTCATGTTGTTGCAGATTGTTTTTACATTTACCTTACTGACATGGCTTTGGTTTTTTCCTTTTGTATCAAAAATATTAAAAACAATAATGTTTTTGTTACAAATCCATCAGTTCTGAATGTGAGTAAGTAAAAATGACTAACAGAGAATGTGGAGGGGAAGAAACAACCAAATGAGGTTAACACTGTGTTGCAGCAGAGTTTGGTGAGGGGCCAGAGGGCTGGGGTCCACTCCCTCTTATGTCCTTTACTGTATAAACCCACATGGCACGCGACCAGCGGTTTTGACAGCCCTGAAAGAAATCCTCTGATTGTTTTTGGACATTGTAGCATCAGTAAATGCATCTTTTGCAGTCGGTCTGGCTGCAGCCACATCTCAAGCAGCTCTCAGCCTCAGCAGCATTCCAGTACTATTGTGAATAATCATAGGGGTGTGTGATGAGCACCAGAATGTCTTTCTTCTGAAACCTGGCTGCTGCACGATGCCTGGGAGGAAGGAAGTGGACTCTTTTTTTTCGGGGGACTGTGAGACTTTAAGGAAGATGACAGCTGACAGATGCATCGCTCTTGGTGGCCACTGGTGCTGTTTGAGGACTTGGACTGGATCGGAGGGTGATGCTCATCAACCACTTGTCATGTGTCTCCTCCACAGAACGCAGCTGAGCAAAGTCCAGAGGCTGTGAGGCATGTTATTTGGCACCAAGAAAACGAGAAACTGTGTCCTTCATTTTCACACTCCCATGTCTTTTATCTTACAACCCCAATTCTGAAAGCATTGAAACACTGTGTAAAAGGTAAAATAAAACAGAATGTAATTATTTGCAGGTCCTTTTCAACCTGTATTCAATTGAATACAATACAAAGACAAGATATTTAATGATCAAACTGACTTCTCTTGGGCTCAGGCTCATCTGAGATAGACTGATACAAAGTAGAAAAGTGTGTTGAGGCCTTTCAAATTGTTTTTGGAAATCATGGATGTTGTTACACAACTTTCCCAACTTTTTTGGAATGGGGGTTATATCTCTGGTCATCTGTTTGAGAACTCACGTCTTTTGATGAAGGCCTTCATGGTGGGCGGGTCATTGGGACCATGGGAATGGTTGATCTGCCCACTGCCCCAGAAAGGTGATGTAGTTCAGCTGTTTCATTTTCTTGCAAGGCTCTCCCATGACATGACCCACAGTTAATTTGGATTCCTGAAACCCCAAAGCCAGCACTTTATTCTTTCTTTGTGTTTTATGTTCTTCTTTTCTTCTGCCGAGCTGCTACTGAGTGGAGGAGCTTTATCTGACTTGCCTGCCTGCTGGGGAGATAAAAAACCTGCGGAGCTGGGTCTAATGAGTCCAGCTTGTTGATTTATTCCAGCATGTCCCTCTCCAAGTCTGTTTCTTTCATTCTCTTCCTCTCTGGTTAGGTCAGCGGCACAGGGAGGAGTAGATAAAGTCGTTTTTTTCTTTTTTTTAGCTCAGACATTTTCTGTTTCCCTCAAACACACTTACACTGGACACTCTCACCAGCTGGCAGCCTCGGACTGTGGAAGAAGAGGGCTTTGTGATTGAGGGCGGCCTGCTGGGCATGCTCTAAACACACCCACAGTGCTTCAGGGGAGAGGAGCTGGGAAAGGAGAGGCCTGAGAGAACACAGAGGCCTCAAAACAGCAGCCAGTGACCCGGCCTGCTGCTAACACTTTACATTATCGCCCCGACACTGCTACAATACACAAGGGAGGGAAAGATCCCAGTCGCAGGCTTGGACACTTTTAAGTAGGACCTACTGTAAGAAATAAGTGTTATAAATGTTAAAGCAGGGGGCGTGAGGCCTGCTGCACAAAGTCAACCGAAGAAAGTTCTGTATATCACGTGTGTCATGGCTGAGAAAAAGAAAGAGCGCCAGGGTTTGAGGTTTGACAGACTTCTATAATGTGTGGGGCACCTCGACATCTAAAAGTAAAGCCAAATAAACTGAGTGTTGGTGCCAAATGTACAACTGGATTTCAAAAAGACTTCATGCATTATTCAAAGATAAAAGAGCACATAACATGTCAGAGGAAAAAGAATAATAAACTCCCTGCAGGAGGAGGCCTGAGTGCAGCGGAGAAAGGACTGTCAGTTGCCTTGAGTGTGTGTGTATGCGTGTGTGTGTGTGAAGTTTGTTCAAAGACAGCAGAAGATTGATGACGCTGTCGTCTTTGGTGGTATCGTGGTATCATGGTAACAGTGTAATAGTGTAATAGAGTGGAGATTTGAACTGGGAGGTAATGGCTGTCAGATGTGGATGTGGCAACATCCCAACAGGTGTGTTTGGCCTTTCACCACCTTTTCTTTTCTTTTTCTCAAATTCAGTACTGCTAAGTTTAGACCTGTTATATATACAAAGCCAGCACTGACCATTTAAAGTTTGGGCACTGAGAAAATGATTTTACTGAACAGATACATGGATAGCTGCCTGTAAAACTTGGAATTTCACCTGTCTCTGCCTCTGAACCTGGGAACAATCATTAACTCTATTAACTCCAATTTCCTGTTTAAACAGGCCTCAAATCCAATCTTTTAGAATACAGAGAAGCTCACAAGTCATTTATCATCTGCTGCATGCCATCCAGTCTGCTTAGAACACTGCATACACATAACTTTATCTAAATAATTCAAAGTATGCACTATATCATCATCACTCCTTTATCTGTTAGCATACAGTATCAGCATTGTTGATTTTTTCGGTATATGATCACTTTAAACAGGCTAATGCAATGCAGTATGAAATTATGTCCACCCACAGTGTCATGTGTAATGACACAGATCTCCATAAGCGCTCCTGTCTTGCAGCATAGTAGAACACCTGACATCCTTCATGAGGGATGAAGATAGACATAAAGCCAACTGCTGTGA
>JAJHUR010072604.1:0-10972 GCA_027495735.1 Lutjanus campechanus | reverse complement strand
ATTCTTAATGTTAAATTTAACTCGTGTTTTTATCAGTAATTGACAATTGCAACTGTGTTTATTTATTCATTATTCACTGTATTTGTGCCATTGCATTTTTCTTAATTGTATTTAGTATATTTCATTGTATTTTAAACGCCTGACCAGGGACAAAGACTGCAAATTAGCTGAAGCTAGACGTCTTATATGCATCACATTTTCCCTTTTTTGTGGCAATGTTGTATGTATTGTCCCTGCCAAATAAACATTTAAATTAAATTAAAAATTATTGAGTATGGTCTAGACCTGCTCTATATGTGAAGTGTCTTGAGACAACTTTGTTGTGAATTGGTGCGAGATTGGTGCAAGGTGAGGAAATATTACCTTGAATATATTAAACCTGGATTCATAAAGACAGTCAGTGATGCAGAGCTGAAAGCACAATATGTTGAATTTGGTGAAATACTGTACCTTTTTTTTCTTGTGCCTTTTTGTCATACTGTTTTTTCCTCATTTATTTGGAAAGGTGGGCCAATAGGTTGAGAGCCCCTGCAATAGACAGTGAAACCAAAATGTTAAAAGGTTGGACTAAGGCAAACTTTACACACAGAACACCCATAAAACACTGCATATTTTCTTGAGTTGTTCACAAATGGGATGCAAGTTACTGAGACCACAGTAGGAGAAAACATAAAACAGTAATATTAATATATTATATAATATTCAGAGGAACACAATCCATCAGTTGTTGTTGAAACACTGTTGTCCCACCGCTTACTAATTTTAAACTGGGAAAAAATAATGGAAACCATTCGAGGTGCCTTGGTAGCTCAGTTGGTATAGCATGCGCCCCCTGTACCTAGACTGTGATTCCACTGTGGCTGTGGCCGTGGGATCGACTCCCACCCATGGCCCTTTGCTGTCATCCTCCTACTCTTTCTCCCCCATATTTGCTGAACATTCTTTGGGCCTAGTGGAACTTGCTTAGTTAAGGTATGGTAAAGAGGACCTATTATACTCATTTTTGGGCCTTTGTACTGAGTCTTGGACTCCCATAGAGCAACTACACGCGATTACCCGCACACAAAGCTTGATAGATCTTCACGACGCTGTGCCTCTCTCTGCATCTCCTCCTTGTATTTCCTGCATCCCGCAAAAACGGTCTGTGTAATTTATTCCAACCCCCATCCCTCCTCCATGGGCTGCCGAGCGGTGCTGAGAGCACCTCCTCATTTTGCCGGTGCAGGAGTAAACAGCTAACTTTACTACTCTTTACTCTTTTGAAACTGACAAGTTTTGAAAGACAGCTGTATGTGTTGGATCCCGATTCTGATCCCGAGGTACAGACTGGACAGCCTGATGACTCTGAATGGTAGGCGCAGCTTGTTATTGTCATAACCTGTTTACCTCTGCGGCTCCAGCTTTGTACTGGCCCATGTTGACAAACAGTCCGTGTGAAATGCCGTAGACAGACAAACGCAGAGGTATTTTTATTTTGCTGGCCGGGAAAAAGCAACTCTATCCACTTCTGCCTGGCGCTTGCCTCTTTAGGAAAGCTAAACAAAATTAAATTTCCCTCATACCATAACAAACATTTTCTGGGAGCCATTGCTCAAACGTGCTAATACTGTGAAATCGCTGTAGACAGCAGAGCAGCGCACAGTGATACAACTTCCGAAGCAGAGTGGGGGAGAGGCCGGCCTGGAGCATATGCCAGGGTATTTCCATATTAGTAAGTCTGGCACAGATTCATGTCAATGCAACCTCCTGTTTAAAAAAAGATGGTAAAACAGAGCCTCCAAAACAGCTGCAGGGCTCACTTCCAAATGCACGAACCTCATTTATTTGATGCGTTGGCATCGTTTAACACGAGTATCCAACATTGTAACAACATTTATAGGTGAGAAAAGAGGAAAAAGCAGAATAGTTCCCCTTTAAGGTACTTCAATTAGTGCAAATGCTTTCTAATGATTATCTTTTATAATACCATTTGTTATGCTGAAAGACTTGATGGAGGAAAATTATGAACACACTAAAAAGCTTTTAGAAAATAACAACATTTAAGAATAAATAATTATATGGTATTACATTTTATCATAGTGACAAGTTGATGCACAATTTGTAAATCAACGTAGTTTCATAGTTTCAATGATGTCGATTATGTCATTGAATCACCCCAGCCCTAAACGTGAAATGCAACAGGGTAATCCAAACAGAAGAGGAACCCAATCAGCCAAGACAAAACAAGGAGCTAGTGCCTAAAAGATGAGCTACTTCTGTGACATGGACTCTGACAAAGACTAGAAAACCATAATATACACTAAAGCAGTTAGAGTTGAAAAGTGTTTTCTATTTTCCTTTCTGTATCTTAAACATAAATATTTAGTATGTGCTTAATTGAAAATTTGGAGAAAGGTTCTAAATAAAAGGAGAAAAATATTTACAAAATTTAAGAAATAGGCCTTTCCATGTGATTATTTTATATATTATATACAACTATTTATTCATCAAATTTAGAGGGAAAAAAAGATGTAATGTATGTAAAATGTGCTGTGATATATGTATCATTATTTAGATATGAAATGGCCTATGTTAGGATGAGATTTGGCCATGCATGCAGTCCTAGTATTCATATTTGGAGAAAGGCTCACTAATTGTTCTCTCACCAGAGTTCGGCTGAAAAGATCAGAGGTTCCTGATGGTCAAAATGTCCTGCAGCATTCAACAGACCTGGACTCCATATTTATGGTGTGTAAAATACCTTTTACTGCAAGTAAAGATAAAAACATGATTGTAAATACTTAATTTTGTTCTTTTCTAGCACCTGGAGGAGAAGATTGTCACTTTTGTGAAGAATGAGCTAAAAAAGTTACGGAAAGTTCTGAATCCAGATTACCCAAAATGTTTAGAGAGGCAGAGTGAGGATGAGGAGGTGGTGGACAGTGAGGAGGAAGAACAGATGAGGAGTAGCAGAGAGAAATTTCTGAAGATCACACTGAACTTCCTGAGGACAATGAAGCAGGAGGCACTGGCTGACTGTCTACAGAGCAGTAAGAGGATTTTCTGCACACAACTCTTCTCATATTAACAATAACATCCACTCAATGATCATATTTGTTGTGTTTTTATTCAGGAACTATTGGTTCGGTTTGTCAACATCAACTCAAATCTAACCTGAAGAAGAAGTTTCAGTGTGTATTTGAGGGGATTGCTAGAGCAGGAAACCCAACCCTTCTGAATCAGATCTTCACAGAGCTCTACATCACAGAGGGAGGGGCTTCAGAGATCAATGATGAACATGAGGTCAGGCAGATTGAAACATTATCCAGGAAATCACACAGACCAGAAACAACAATCAGACAAGAAGACATCTTTAAATCCTCACCTGGAAGAGATGAACCAATCAGAACAGTGATGACAAAGGGAGTGGCTGGCATTGGGAAAACAGTCTTAACACAGAAGTTCACTCTGGACTGGGCTGAAAACAAAGCCAACCAGGACATACAGTTCATGTTTCCATTCACTTTCAGAGAGCTGAATGTGCTGAAAGAGAAAAAGTTCAGCTTGGTAGAACTTGTTCATCACTTCTTTACTGAAACCAAGGAAGCAGGAATCTGCAGGTTTGAAGAGTTCCAGGTTGTGTTCATCTTTGACGGTCTGGATGAGTGTCGACTTCCTCTGGACTTCCACAACAATGAGATCCTGACTGATGTTACAGAGTCCACCTCAGTGGATGTGCTGGTGACAAACCTCATCAGGGGGAAACTGCTTCCCTCTGCTCGCCTCTGGATAACCACACGACCTACAGCAGCCAATCAGATTCCTCCTGAGTGTGTTGACATGGTGACAGAGATCAGAGGGTTCACTGACCCACAGAAGGAGGAGTACTTCAGGAAGAGATCCAGAGATGAAGAGCAGACCAGTGGAATCATCTCCCACATCAAGACATCACGAAGCCTCCACATCATGTGTCACATCCCAGTCTTCTGCCGGATCACTGCTACAGTTCTGGAGGATGTGTTGAAGACCAGAGAGGGAGGAGAGCTGCCCAAGACCCTGACTGAGATGTACATCCACTTCCTGGTGGTTCAGTCCAAATTGAAGAATGTCAAGTATGATGGAGGAGCTGAGACAGATCCACACTGGAATCAAGAGAACAGGAAGATGATTGAGTCTTTGGGAAGACTGGCTTTTGAGCAGCTGCAGAAAGGAAACCTGATCTTCTATGAATCAGACCTGACAGAGTGTGACATCGATATCAGAGCAGCCTCCAGGTACTCAGGAGTCTTAACACAGATCTTTAAGGAGGAGAGTGGACTGTACCAGGACAAGGTGTTCTGCTTCATCCATCTGAGTGTTCAGGAGTTTCTGGCTGCTCTTCATGTCCATCTGACATTCATCAACTCTGGTGTAAATCTCCTGACAGAAAAACAAACAACCTCCTTACTGCAGAAACTATTTAGAAACAAACCTGAACATTTGTACCAGAGTGCTGTGGACAAAGCCTTACAGAGTCCAAATGGACACCTGGACTTGTTCCTCCGATTCCTCCTGGGTCTTTCACTGCAGACCAATCAGACTCTCCTACGAGGTCTGGTGACACACACAGGAAGTACCTCAACAACCAATCAGAAAACTGTCAAGTACATCAAAGAGAAGATCAGTGAGAATCTGTCTCCAGAGAGAAGCATCAATCTGTTCCACTGTCTGAATGAACTGAATGATCATTCTCTAGTGGAGGAGATCCAACAGTCCCTGAGTTCAGGAAGTCTCTCCACAGAGAAAC
The DNA here is from genome assembly GCA_027495735.1 of Lutjanus campechanus. Lineage (NCBI taxonomy): Eukaryota > Metazoa > Chordata > Actinopteri > Lutjaniformes > Lutjanidae > Lutjanus > Lutjanus campechanus. Next base: position 6,207 of record JAJHUR010072604.1, on the reverse strand, counting down.
TGTCTCCTGCTCAGTGGTCAGCTCTGGTCTTCATCTTGCTGTCATCAGAAAAAGATCTGGATGTATTTGACCTGAAGAAATACTCTGCTTCAGAGGAGGTTCTGCTGAGGCTGATGCCAGTGGTCAAAGCCTCCAACAAAGCTCTGTAAGTACACAGATAACTGCTGTCTAACTAAGTCTAACTCAACTGAAAAGATCAAGTCCGCTGATTAATTGATTCATTTATTAATTGTACAATCTCTCAATTTTTTTTCTTCAGTATTGCACCCATGCAAAGAAAAATACAGTGTAGTTCATTTCAGGCTAAATTTAAAAAAAAAATCTGTAAATTATTTTGATCCCCAAGATAAGATTGACAATTTTTTTTACATTGTAGATATTAGAACCAGTATCAGTGTTTGCCTTTGTCATTAACTCTCCTTCAGGCTGAGTGGCTGTAATCTGTCAGAGAGAAGCTGTGAAGCTCTGTCCTCAGCCCTCAGCTCCCAGTCCTCCAGTCTGAGAGAGCTGGACCTGAGTAACAACGACCTGCAGGATTCAGGAGTGAAGCATCTCTCTGTTGGACTCCAGAGTCCACACTGTAAACTGGAGACTCTCAGGTCAGATCAAACTGTGATGCTTTTGTGCAACAATTATTTGCCTGTTTTCTATTTTGTTGTTGATGATCACATGTCCTCATTTTGAATCATAAGAATGTTACACAAATTCTCACTCACACATCTCACGTAACAGAAATGCTTTCATTTTTATCAGTGCAGCTTTCTGCATCACCTCTGTGTGTCTTGTGTCCCAGCTGTGTCTGACAGGTGTAAAAAGATTATTTAGGCTACATCAAGTTTTTGGCAATATGTGTGTAATCATGAGGCTGGTGCCTAGTAAAAGGCACTGAAAACCGTATTTTGTAGCCCGGATGCAGTGAAGTGTGCTCCTCAGTCAAACAGCAGCTTCCTCGCTCTGGTTTGTAATCCCACAGACTCTCCCTTCAATTTACTGAGCAGCTGGTGAGCAAGACAGGGGAACTTCTTGAACTTCTTCTGCAGTTAATTGCGACTCTAGATTCACTGCTTTCACTGCCACTAGACAACTTCACTCCTAACTTTAAACCCTCCGCTCAGATCATCAACACCTGGCTCCTTGCAAATTCCACCCGCTACTCAGGCAATAAAAATGACACTCATTGATCTTAAGGTTGCACTGTAACAATCAAGTTTTGTTTTTGCAATTATTTTGAGAAGGTCTTAAAAGGTTTCTGCTTTAAAAATGACAACTTTTATGACTTTTTCTCAGTTTTATCAGAATCCTGTTTTTGTAAACTCTTGATTTGATTTTGATTAATGAATCCGTTTTATGAGCCAGGTTTCATCAAAGATTAGTCACAGCTCTGACTAGTCTGACAAGCATGAACTGATGAAGTCTCTTGGATGAGAGGCGAAATGTCTTCAGAAAAGGCTTTTGAACAAGTCCAATTGCTTTCGATTTAATCTTTCTTGGGATTACAATGACCTGGACGAATGACAACATTCACAGATTTTCATCAAAATACCAAATTTTCTCAAATTTACAATAACTCATGAACATATTGAGATACCAACATGAAAACTGAGACACATATTTAAGAATGCGTTCTACCGCCCCTAGAAGTAAAACATGCATGAAAAGTGTGAAAAGTCCACACATGAATGTTGGTAATAATTGGTTGAAGTGGGTGTGACTTATAACAACACGTCTAAATTTATAAAGGTTTCACAATCCAAACTTCTAGAATCAGCCGTACGTTCCAGAGAGCTGAAATTTCTTCAGCACATCTGCTGAATTGTGACAAAAGTCTGAGTCACTGCAACCTATGGTCAATCCAAAAGTCCATCACTCTGTATTTTTTAAATTAGCTTGTATAACTGTATTAACTGTATCTTCACAAGTCTTCATTCAAATGCAACCAGATCAGTTTCAAATTGAGCTCAGATCAGTCATCAACATTTAGTCTGCAGTGATATTTATTATCTTGCTGTAATTTGTACTGTATGCACAATATTTTCTTTCTTGCTCAATGTTTGATGAAACGTCACCAAAATATTTGAGTGTGTGTGTGTGTGTGTGTGTGTGTGTGTGTGTCCAGCCTGTCAGGCTGTCTGATCACAGGTGAAGGCTGTACTTCTCTGGCCTCAGCTCTGAGATCCAACCCCTCCCATCTGAGAGAGCTGGACCTGAGCTACAATCATCCAGGAGAATCAAAAGTGAAGCTTCTGTCTGCTGGACTAAAGGACCCACACTGGAGACTGGAGACTCTGAGGTATGAACACACAACAAGAGCTCACACACAGTTTCTCTGTCACTCTAAGAAGCTGACCATTGGTTCACAGTCTGTACCAGCAGCACTGCTGATAACAGTGAAGACAGTAGCTGATGTGCTGAGAGTCCCTGTCCCCACTGAGACTCATCTTCTAACTAATATCAGACCAGGTTCTGGTGCTGATCAGTTATTGGTACCCATGTGTAGCAAAGTCCAGGAGCCTGTCCCGCGCAAGGAATGTGCTGGAACATTCCCTGTGCGGGACGGTCAAACACAAGGTAACCTCACTTAGTCATATCATCTATGAGGAGTGCAGAGAGAGATTCGGAGAATGCGCAGCCAAGAGAGCCCCAGCTACAAGACAGAAAGGACGGAGGGAGAAAGGCATTGAGGAACTTGTATGCAACAGGCGCCAGCTGCAAAAGAGGTGGAGGAAAGCAACCATAGAAGAAAAAGAAGGCCTCAAACCTTTATGGGATGACCTGAAGCAGCGGCTAGCCAAGCTGTGTTGGGCAGAACGAATCGGGAGACGAAGGAAGTGGAAGGAAAAGGAAAGAAAGGACTTCTTCAAAGACCCATTCAAGTATGCCCGCCAGCTGTTGGATGAAAAGCGAAGCGGGAAGCTGATCATCTCCAAAGATGACCTGGAATGACACATCAAGGGCCAGTATACGGATGCAGCCAAAGACACACCACTTGGCGGACCTGGCTACGTGCCACGTCCAACCCCCCCGGGGACACCGTTTGACACCTCCCCACCCAGGCTAGGTGAGATTAGAAAGGTCCTCAGAAAGGCCAGATCAGCCTCAGCACCAGGACCGAACGGGCTCCCTTATAAGTTGTACAAGAACTGTCCGCAGGTGACGAAGATCTTGTGGAAGCTCATGAGGGTTGTGTGGAAGAAACAATCCATTCTAGCTGAGTGTCAAGAAGCAGTTGGAATTTTCATTCCTAAGGAGCAGAATTCCACTACTATCGGCCAGTTCAGAAGCATTGACTTGTTGAACGTGGAAGGGAAAGTCTTTTTCTCAGTCCTGGCGAGAAGGATGACCAGCTTCCTCAGCACCAACAATTACATTGACACAAGCTGTCAAAAGGCTGGGCTCCCAGGTTTCCCAGGATGCATTGAGCACTCAGCCATGATCTGGGAGCAGATACAACATGCCAAAAGGGAGAAGAGTGATCTTCATGTGGTGTGGCTTGACCTGGCCAATGCATATGGTTCAGTACCGCACAAGCTGGTCGAGTTCTCACTGGAATTCTTCCACATTCCAGCTTGCGTCACCACCATCATAGCCAAGTACTTCAGCAATCTGCACGTGGATTTTGCTATTTTTCACCCAGTTGAGGCCTGACCTTCTGCTGCAGGCTCACCTGGGCCAACCAGGGATACCTCAACGGTGCCAACGAACTGGTCAGTTCCAACCGGGTGAGCAGTAAGTATGAGGCCCCCCGTGTCCCGACTCTAGGGCAGCACTGCGGGTGTGGTGGTCCAGGGCGTCAGGACCTTGAACGCGGCCCAGTCTTCTACGTGGATTAGCTCCACTCATGCTACAGCACATTCTGCACTACACACGTTCTATTCTGGCTAAAATCACGGCCCGCAAACCAACCAAATTGAACTCATTCAAATTATCACCTCCCCCTAAATTTTCCAAGCTTCCAAGGGTTAGGGTTAGGTCTGGTCGGTGTTTACATTCCACCGCAGGGCAGCGCGCAGGGCAGCACGCAGGAGGCGCAGCGCGCGTTCGCCGACCAGATACTGTGTGTGGAGCGGACACACCCGGACTCCTTAGTTATTGTCCTCGGGGACTTTAACAAAGGTAAACTGAGCCACAAACTCCCCAAATACAAACAGTTTATTAAATGCCCGACCAGAGAGGGGAATATTTTGGATCACTGTTACACCACAGTCAGCGGTGCTTATCATGCCGTCCCCCGTGCTGCACTGGGACACTCTGAGCACGCCATGGTCCACCTGATTCCTTCATACAGACAGAAATTAAAGCTCTGTAAACCTGTTGTGAGGACATCAAAGAAGTGGACCAGTGAGGCCGTGGAGGATCTTCAGGCATGTTTGGACTGTACTGACTGGGATGTTTTCAGGTCTGCTAACAACAGTCTGGATGAGTACACAGAGGCTGTGATGTCATACATCAGCTTCTGTGAGGACTGCTGTGTACCATCACGCACAACGGGGAGGTACAACAACGACAAGCCCTGGTTCACAGCCAAACTCAGACAGTTAAGGTTGGAGAAGGAGGAAGCATTCAGGAGTGGGGACAAGGACAGGTTTAGAGAGTCAAAGTACAAGTTCAGCAAGGTGATGAGAGATGCTAAACGGAAGTACTCTGAGAAACTCCAACAACAGTTCTCAAGTAATGACTCCGCCTCTGTCTGGAGAGGGCTCAGACAGATTACAAACTACAAACCTACAGCCCCCCAATCCATGAATGACCTGCGCTTGGCCAACGAACTGAACGAGTTCTACTGTCGCTTTGAAAGACAATGAGACAGACCTGACACCATCCCCCGCGACACCCTTCACCAGCTCCAGCCCAGGGGCCCCACCTCCCCCACCCCAGCCCCTCCACTCCTGCCCACCTCAACACCCCCTTCCCCCTCCCCCTCCACCACAGCAAAACCTCTCTCCTCTTCTGCCACACTGCCACCCCCCTCCCCCTCCTCCACAGTGACACTTCTCTCCATCCTGGGGAGGGACGTCAACAAACTCTTCAAGAGGCAGAACCCCCGCAAAGCAGCAGGACCCGACTCTGTCTCCCCCTCCACCTTGAAGCACTGCGCCGATCAGCTGTCTCCAGTGTTCCCAGACATTTTTAACACCTCACTGGTGACATGCCATGTGCCAGCCTGCTTCAAGACCTCCACCATCATCCCCATCCCCAAGAAACCAAGGACCACAGGACTCAATGACTACAGACCAGTCGCACTGACCTCTGTGGCCATGAAGTCCTTTTTCTGTCCCATCTCAAAACCCTCACTGACCCTCTCCTGGACCCCCTACAGTTCGCCTACAGAGCCAACAGGTCTGTGGACGATGCTGTCAACATGGCCCTCCACTTCATCCTTCAGCACCTGGACTCCGCAGGAACCTACACCAGGATCCTGTTTGTTGATTTCAGCTCTGCTTTCAACACAATCATCCCAGCGCTGCTCCAGGACAAGCTTTCCCAGCTGAACGTGCCCGACTCCACCTGCAGGTGGATCACAGACTTCCTGTCTGACAGGAGGCAGCAGGTGAAGCTGGGGCAGCATGTCTCTGACTCCCTGACCATCAGCACCGGATCCCCCCAAGGCTGTGTTCTTTCTCCTCTGCTCTTCTCCCTATACACCAACAGCTGCACCTTCAGTCATCAGTCCGTCAAACTCCTGAAGTTCGCGGACGACACCACCCTCATTGGACTCATCTCTGGTGGGGATGAGTCGGCCTACAGGTGGGAGATCGACCGACTGGTGACCTGGTGCAGCGAGAACAACTTAGAGCTCAATGCTCTTAAGACAGTGGAGAATGGAGATGACTGTGGACTTCAGAAAGAGCCCAGCCCCACCCACCCCCATCACCCTGTGCTACTCCCCAGTCGACACTGTGGAGTCATTCCGCTTCCTGGGCACCATCATCACCCAGGACCTGAAGTGGGAGCTAAACATCAGCTCCCTCATCAAAAAAGCCCAGCAGAGGATGTTCTTCCTGCGGCAGTTGAAGAAATTCAACCTGCCAAAGACGATGATGGTGCACTTCTACACTGCCATCATCGAGTCCATCCTCACCTCCTCCATCATCACCTGGTACGCTGCTGCTACTGCCAGAGACAAGGGCAGACTGCAGCGTGTCATTCGCTCTGCCGAGAGGGTGATCGGCTGCAACCTGCCATCCCTGCAGGACCTGTACGCCTCCA
>JAJHUR010072603.1:3942-29194 GCA_027495735.1 Lutjanus campechanus | reverse complement strand
CGCCGAGAATGACGGCTAACAAACCTACGCCCTTTACATTTCTTCAAGGACACGCCTTACCGGACACATCGTTTTCCCCCCATTCTGCTCAGTAGTAAGCGCACAACTTCTGCATGTAACCGCCAAAATATGAAGAGCCACCCTAAAGATTTTGGACTGTCTCTGCAGTGCAGTTTTTTAAGTCTCTAATTGTTTCCACTCAGTTTGAGTCTTTACTGAGCATTTAGTGACTAACTTGTGAGTCTAGGGCTGATTATGTATTATTTTACACTGTATAACTTCTATGTATTTAAAGGAATAGTCCAAAATTTCAGGAAATACACTTATACTACCTTTAGACTACAAGCACAAATGGCCCAAATCTATATTTTTTTTGCTGATATGTGACTCAAATCTTTTTTTTTTTTCTTTTCATGACAGTGTGACAGCACGCATCACATGGCATCTGATCTTTTCAATTATGATTCGGGCCACTTTCATATGTGGCCCTCAGCCTGTTACAGGTGTTTTTTGCAAAGTATCCTCAATGTGGACGGTCACTTTGTAATCACTTGCTTGCCTCAAGTGACTTGCTGTGAGAGTCTTGTGGACAGGCGCTGACAGATGCAGTTAAAAGTAGCCCTTGCCTTGTGCATGTGACGTGGTATGGAGTGTTATTGTTCTTTTGTGCATGTGGGTCAGTTCAGGACAGTGACTGGTGACTGGTCACTGTCCTGACCTGACCCTCAATATCACACTGGAATCCGATATGCTAAATAAAAAAAATAAAAAAATGTGAATAAAAAAATCTGAGTATTACATCTGAATTGTGCACGAAGGCTTGAGGTGTGAGTGTAGACTTATTCACTTTCTTGCAGTTATATGAGAAGATTGATGTCAATATAATGTCTGTACAGATAATATGAAGCTTCTATGAGCAGTCAGTTATCTTAGCTTAGCACAAAGACTGGAAACGGGGATACAACTACTCTGGCTCTGTCCAAATATACAAAATTCCAGAGTGTAAAAGTGATGATTTGCTCCTTTCACGATCTGTTTCCCAGTCATTTTCCCAATCTGTCCTGGGCATCACAGATCAGACACTCTGAAGTTTATATTTTTAAGCTGCATACCTGTACTAGTGAACCGACATATTTGCGCTAATTTCACATTCTATATCGAAACTGCTGCTAACGTTTCATGCAGCTGCTGACAGTTATTGACATTTTATTGACATTTAAAAGTGCGGTCTCTACACCCTGCTGCACACAACTATGCTCAGTCAGAGATATCTAAAACTGAGCCATGCACATACAATATGAGCAATGCCTACTTAATTTTTATGCTTACAAATTACTCTTAATATCTTTATATTTGATATTTTTATTTTGTGGAAATTTTTATATTTTTATGCTTTTAATGCTCATATTATTCTTATATTTTATATTTCTATTCATTCATCCACGTAGCTTGGTTCCAGCACACTGCATCTCATTGTACAAGTACAATGACAATGAAGATATTCATATTTTACGGGAGGTTATGTGTCACACTTTGTCTTGGTCAGGGCCAGCAACTTCCTGGAGGCTTCACGGGTTTCCTGGTGAGGTCTGCCAGGCTTTGTAGAGGCGTTAGTGAGAAGACTGTGTTACCTTCAGACAGAGTTAGACTAGCTGTTTCCCTCTGTCTTCAATCTTTGTGCTCTGCTAAGCTAACCTCCTGCTGGTTGTAGCTTCATTTTTAAACTACAGACATGAGAGCGGTATTGATCTTCTCATCTAAGTGTCAGAAAGAAGCATCTGTCCTGTCCCCTAGTGAGACTCATAAAATGAATATTCTGCACATCAAAAGATTGGAGAAATGAAATCCTTCACCATTGCATGATGGCATTTTTATTATGTAAAACCAGCTGTGACTTTGTAATCAGAAAACGAAGTCAGCCAAACTGATAAAACTATCAGTGCTTTTCTTATCAGCGAGCTCATATTTTAACCCCTTCTATCAGCCTGTTACTCATCAGCGAGCACAGTATGTTAGTGCAGCATTTGTGTGTTTCATTTACAACATAAAGGTGATGATTAAAAAGGCATTAATGGCTCCACATCTTTTGATCTCTCCGACAGCTGCAGCAGAAGACAGTCATGTCCATTCTGGACACTGCAGTGCTGGAGGGTAATGAGGTATGTTTGCAAACAGTTACATAACTCCGGGCTGAACTGCACGGTGCACTGATCGTCTGTCAATATGTCATGAAAGCACAGTCATCTGTCCATGTCAGGTTGATAAAGCCTGTCTTACTGAACAATAAAAATCACTTAGTCATGCTGGTCATTGATACAGTTGAAGGAATTTGCTGCCAAAATACTGACATCATCTTCCACCAGGTCTTGTATTTAGTGATTTTGTTTCTTTAAAGTTTGCATACAGAGTTGTATTCTGGGAATATTATAATTAATTTCCTGTATAACCAACAGCTGGTAGAGTTCTTCATCTTGCAGATACAGTGTTATTTGCATTGTAGGCATTAATGCTCTTCAGCACTGGAATGAGAGCAGATTAAACTGCTTTCTCAACCGAAATACTGTTGACCAATGTGTAAAGGTCAGGGCCTTAAAGGGATAGTATGTATTATTTAAAGTATGGTTAGATGAGGTACTTATTGATAGTCAGTGTATTACCTACAGTAGATGATGGTCTGTGGAGAAGCTCAGCAGCAAAAGGTTTTTTTAGCCACTTAAACTGATATAGATCTTTTTAAGTGGACCTTTTTTAAGTGTACGTTACATTTAGAATATTGTCACTACTTTACTTTGCCACCAGAGAGCCTTTTCTTACAGCAAAGTGCTGTTACATAAACCAAATATTGCTCTCCATACTAACCAAATTCCATAGGAAAAATCAGTCATTTTACCTCACAGAACACATGAGTCGCTGGGCTACCACACCCTTGATCTGTTAGTTTGTGTACATTATTGTGTGACTTCAGTGTTTTAAAAGGATCATTCGGAGTCACCAAAGTCTCACAATAACAAATAATCTATCAGATCCAGGCTACTGTGTACCATAAACTCCTGTGTGAAGTGAGGTAAAATTACTGATTTCACTCATGGGGTTTGGTTGATTTGGAGAGAGTAATATTTGGCCTATATAACAGCTGTTTCCTGATAGAAAGGTCAAAGTAGAGCAGTTAAAATGTTTTACATATAACATACACTGAAACTGATATGGCTTTTTTTTTAGTTTGGCTTTGTTTTAGTGGCTAAACTACCTTTTACCGTACCCACTGACTCTGTCCACAGCAGTACATTACCTCTACACTGGTGACCCTTGTGCTTCTCCAAACTAGGGGCGTGCCGAACGGCATTTACAGAGGATAATATACTGATTTTGTATAAATACCTCATGCAACCTCACATTAAACAAACAAACCCTTTAATCTTGCAAATACATTATTTACATAGTAGAAGTTGATGCTCTTTACCATGGGTAATAATGTGTGCAGAATAAACAGTTAGATCAGCAGAAATACTGCTGACCAGCGTGGAAAGGTCAGGGCCTTAAAGTGCACTCAAATATTCTTGCAGCATAGTCAGATTAAAAAAGCCAAAGTTTTTCATGTGCAAGTTTTAGAGGAAGATGATTTTTCAGTGTAAAATAGTCTGAACAAGTAATAAGTAAAGTGTATTTGTATGTTTCAGTTCCCAGGTTACGATGTGGACAATGTCCTGGGAAAAGAGCTGGGTCCCCTCGCAGTTTACGTCCGAGTGGTCACCAGGAAACCTGCCCTCTGGATCGGCCTGGAAGAAATCTGCCTCTGAGACTGTCAGGGCAAGTAGCTAATGATATCAATCCTCAGGCTTCAGCTGGCTCCAAGGATCTGTGCACACTAGGCCTTGGTCTCCTCCTCTTCCCCCCTCTGATGGGCCTCCCTGACAGCTTGAGGCTGTGCCGAAGTGAACAGGGCTGCAAGAAGACAAGGTCTTGTTTGTGTTAATGATATGTGAGCCTGTGGACCAGGAGTTGACAGCCCAAGGGTAGACCAGTGGCATGCAGTCTGTCAAAGCAGCCCACGTGCTTCATCAACTGGGACTTTTGGGCTGTAAACATATATTTTAAGTGGCCAAAACACTTTAGTTCTAACTTATCTACCTCTGTATCTAAGATTACTGACACCGTGTGAATAAAAGTTGTATTTTTGCTGACTTCACTCTCTATTTCCTGTTGCACTTGGTGACTTCTTGTGAGAACACACACTCCTCAACTAGAGCTGCAATGATTGGTAGATTGAAAAAAAAAAACTTACTTGATAAATTAGCTGATAATCGATTAATCATTTGTCTTGTTTCAAGCAAAAATGTCAAACAAATGTGAGGATTTGCTTCTTTTCTTTGTTATTTATGATAGTAGATGAACAGTCTTTGGGTTTTGGAGTGTTGGTTGCACAAAAGAGGCAATTTTCATAATCATTAGTTGCAGCCCTACCCTAAACAAAACTATGCAAAGAGCACTCACAGACCAGCATATTTCTGCACCTTTTCAGAAATTTTATTATAGATTCCATAAACAAAATATTCAAGGTTTCATACAAACTATATAAAAGATCATGCTCTGGCTCTTATACAAAGTTTGGAATTATAAAACATGTACCATATCAGGTAATAACATGTAAATGCAGTGGTAAAATAATTTAATAACAGAGAAAATCCCACAAAAATATGGCAGCAACATCATATATTTTCCAGTGCCATTATGGTAAGCTTAAAATACATCTGGTACAGATGGTAAAAGTGTCTCTTGAGGTATGTCTCCTAAAATTCAAAGTTCATAGATTCATGGATCTGTCACCGGCTCTCTGCAGTCGAGGAGCTCACAAAGTTGGAGTTGGGTATCTGCTTGAAGAAATCTCTGAGCCCGGTGAGCTCTCTGGTTAGCTGCTCGATAGTTTTGTGAAGCCTGTCGTTCTCTGCGCTCAGTTCAATCAGCTTCTGCTGCATCTCCAAGTTGCGCATCTTGGCTTTGTCCCTGCTTTTCCTCACTGCAATGTTATTCCTCTCTCGCCTCTGTCGATACTCCACGCTGTACCTGTCCACCGTCTTCTTGCCCTTTTCCCTCCCCATCTTCCTCGGGGAGGACTTTGCAGAGCTGAAACTGACGGAGGAGACAGGCTCCGGGGTTGTAGGGGGTGTCGGTTGTCCCGTAGGGAGGCTCACAGATGTCTGGGCGCAGGTTTCGATCTGTGAAGGCAGGGATGAGGACATGTCGCTGTCACTCCAGTCCGACTCCTGCTTGATTGGAGCATTAAACAGCCCTTTCTCATGCAGCACGCTGTCCGTCTTCCTTTCTGCTGCTGCTGCTGCTGTGTATGACAGCTGCTGCATGGGCTGCACGGAGCTGCTCTGCAGGGTGTAGAAGTCCACCTTCTCCTGCTTCACCGTGTTGAACAGGTCGAGGAACAGCTCATCGTTGCACAGCTCCAGGTTGGGCACGGCTGTCATGGACTCGATGTACTGGCTGAAGTCGATGGCACTCTCGTCGTCGTACATGGCCGGGGCGGTGCTCAGCTCCACCATGGTGCCGTCCTCCGCCCCGCTGACGACGTCTCCGCTCCTGCTGCCCGGCTTGCAGCTGCCCTGCAGCGGGCCGCCCAGCTTGGTGCTCTCGTAGAAGTTAGCAGGCTCCATGGACCAGCTCATGTTGCATTGTGGAGACACGCAGTGAGAGTCCAGGCTGTATATGTCACACATGAACCCTGCTTTGACTTGTCCACACGTGGTTCAAAAAAAGGGAAATAAAAGTAGTTAAAAAGTGACCCACAGGTGTGACAGCTCAGTAAACCTGCAGTGGCTTCACTTCTCTTTACTTTCTCTGCACTTTCTCCCTTTTAAAAATAAGTCTTCTTTGGCTTTTTTATCCCTGGGTGTTGACTGTCAGGCGTCAGCTGTCATTGGGAACACTCACACACTTGTCTGTCTGAAGTTTCTGTACTTTCGCGGAGTGTTTTGTATCGTTTGCCCGCTGACGTCACACGTGCCGCCCTCCCACGAGCCAGTCAAGGCAAAACGGAGGTCACGTGGTCTTCCTTAACTTCCCATTTGAGGAGAGAGGGGCGTGTTGCTCATGCCACCCACTTTTTACTACGATTGTATGAATGGTTCAGAGTTGTTTACATACTGCAGGCAGAGTCTGGGTGTTTGTTGGGATTAAGATTAAATTGTCAGGCGTCAACAGCCCCATGAATATCATCTGTGTCAAACAGGAGTGGAAGAGTGTTCAGATCATTCATTGAAGTAAAAGTAGCAATATTACACTGTAAAAATACTAAAGTAGAAAGTAAAAGTATAAGGTTTATCAGGAAAATGTCCTTAAAGTATCAAAAGTAAAGGTGTGTATTATGCCGAATGTTCCTGTGTGTTACAGTATATTATTATATGACTGGATCGTTATTACTGATGCATTTATATGTAAACCATACTTTAAAGGGCCAGTTCAGATTTTTTATTTTTTTTTGAAGTGGTGTTGTATGAGTAACTAATCCATAGTCAGTGTTGCCTGACGCTTAAAGTTTGGAGAAGCGGCAGGAGTCCCAGTGCAGGAAGCAAAGTATTGTACTGCTGTGGACAGGGTCAGCAGCCAAATTGGTTTTAGCCATCTAAAAAATACAGTCAACCAGCATTTTCCAACAGGAAAACAAACTTTGTGTGTATATTCTGTGTACCATACCAGTACAAGGCAATATACAGTATCTACTAGCAGACTTACACTAACCATGAACAGCAAATTACTATTATTCCATGTCTGAAGAGTTATGAGTATGGTCCTAGTCTTTGATTTTAATCCAGTTTGTGGTTAAGATGTAGTAATTTTTCTAAGTAGTGTTTTCTATTAGGCCTACTTTATTTTTTATTTACCTTTCTGAGGTTCGTTCTGGTGTTTATGTATGATTTTGGGGTAAGTCATCCGTCAAAATGCCTCAAAATGCCTATAAACATCTGTCCCAAAAGTGGTCTGATGTACAAAATAGTATGTGGTTCAAGTGTTTATGTGAAGGGAAAACCACCAAGACAGAGGCAACAGACCTTTTTTTGGGGCTCTCATTACATTCATAACTTAAAATGACAAATACTAATTTGTAAGTCTTTAAAGATATGTGACTTTCTGAATCATCTTTATAGCATGTTGACTCTGGAGCAATTATTTAATTAGTCAACTGACAGCTATTTTGATTAGCTGAACAATTAATCAGTCAGTTTTTTGTGTATGTGTCAGACATTTGTTGGAGCCAACTTCTCTAATGTGAGGACTTTCTGGGTTTTGTAATATGAACATCTTTTGGATTTGGAGTGTTGGTTTGGGGCAAAATCAGAACTTTTTAAGATGTCAGCTTGGGCTGTAATGGCAGATTGATTGATAATAAGGATGATCATTACTTACAATCCGAGTTAACACATGACGGGTGTGACAGATGTTCTTAGTAGTTCTTAGTTTACATACACACAGAGAACAAATTTACAGAAGGACACTAACCGGACACAAACCTAAACAAGGATTATAAACTTTAACAAACAAGCAGACTCACACTTACAGTGTAGCTGCAGGCAGGAGCCAGACAACAAACTATCTACAGTAAATACAGATCAAATGTTTCTGTGTGCTGGACAGACATGAATACAGAAGGAAAAACTCTTGTATGGATAATAAGTTACTCTATACAGTGGTACTTTCTTTAATATACAATCTGAAACTAATTAATATGTCAATGACATATCTGTGTAATGTACACTTTAGTCACTGACATTTACATTTATCCTGTCATCGTCAGTTATTTACATCATTCCACTTCATTTTACGTTATAATTAACCTTAACCCCCTCAAGGGACACATGTACTGACACTTCTCGGAAACACTCCTGTGTTTCCCCCTTAGGAAGTGTGCTGTACTTTTCCTCTATCAGAGGCCTTTTTGACGTGTAAATTGCGCCACCTGGTGGCCAGTGGACGTACCTGCAGCATACAGTCACTACTACTACTTTGGGTAACCCTTACACATTTTAAACACCAAACAAAGCCAAAGAAATGCAGTATTAGATGCTATTTTTGTCCCAAATCTCTTAATTGGAGTTTTTGCACAAGTTTGTAAACATACAAAACAAAATGTACACATGCTCGGGGTCTGAGTCTTTCAAGAGGACCAAACCCACCAACAAAACTAGTGTTGCCCATGACCCAGTCAGAGTTAGAGAACCAAAACAAGACAAACATATAGGAGGCAAAAATTAACAAATAAAAATAAAGGCATGTTATTAATTAAATTTTAAATAATTTTAAAGAATAGGATTTGGACTATTTACTCTTAAAAATGTCCCTACTCTGACCACTTCTAGACACATATTTCTACTTTTTCCCCTAAACTATTTTCCCCAAACTTTTTTCTGGTGACCCATTTTTAAAAAAAATGAAAAAATGATTATTATTTTTTTCGTATTAGTGTATTTGTAAACTGTGTCAATAAAGAACAGGCAGAAAAAAAAGGTAATTTACTGTTGGACCAAACCAAATCATCTTAGGTTATCAAGGAGCATGAGGTCACGCGCAGTAAACACAAATCGTATTTTAAATATAAAACAGAGAAAATGTGTAGTTTTAGTCATATGTTAAACTACTCATTTAACTTATAAAGACATTTTATCATGTTTAATTAATGTCATAAAGAGTGAAACTCAGCCCGAACACCCCTCTACAGTGAAGGAATCGGCCGGAAAGAGCTCGACGGTCCTGGCCTGCTATTGGTCCAAAGTTCCGCGCGAAAATAACGTCACTCGCAGTTTCGCGCCAGATCTGCAGCATTCGGACGTACATACAAGAGCAGGTAAGAGTTTACTGAATTTACTGAAGTTATTTGTCGTTAACTAACTGATTTTATTGATTGAATCAAAGTGTCTATTGTTACACATGTTTATTTGATTGTCCACCAACTTATTTTTTTTATTTATGGACTCGGTTTAACTGTTAAATCGGGTGAATCAGTTCAGTAAGTTTCAGCTTATTGTTTCCTCTGCAGCAGCCACATGTCAAATGGTGGAGTCATTGTTCACTAACCAAAGATCTTCAATAAAAACAACAAAAACACATGAAAAAATAACTTTACGCAGACAGTAATAGCAGTATAGCGTGTTAAAGTATAAGAAATGTCAGTTAAGTTAATTATTCTTAATTATTACTTTAGTAATGAACCTGCTGATGCATAAGCAGTAGGCCTGTTTTAACTTTGACGGTTGTCTGAGTGATGCAGGATAAGTTTAATTATACATTAGTATGTAGTTACAACTGCACCTTGAAATAATAATTCCAGGTTATTGTATTCTTTGCATGTAAAGTGTTATTCTGCAGAGCAGCTTGAGGAGTTAATGATGCCATGCAAGTGAAATGTTTGTGGTTGTGGAGTCAATACTGGCAATACAGTGCAACCTGTTCAAAGAAATATTGTGTATACATTTATATGCCAGCTCTAATGACTCTGAAAATTAAATAATATTGCATTTATTAAACATCATTATTCGAATATTTTTTATTTTCCACAAATATTGTGTGCTTCTATTCAAAGTACCTATGCTAGCTGAGGAAATATTGACATAAGTTGTCTCTTTGATAGACATTTATATATTTTCTCCTTTAAATAATGATCTTTTATTGTGCATATTGTGTGTAATGTCTTTTTTTTTAAATCTGGAACTTGAGTCTTTGATTAAGTTTGAATTAAACAGATGACATGTATTGGATAAAAATAGTGGAGTAAACATGACAAAATGCCAATATTCAATTACAGTACTGGCAAACTGCTGCGACAATTGGTATGAAGGCCTACAACCTCCCATCAGCATCAAATAAATGAGACCATTAACACAACCTTTCACAATGTGTCTAAACATCATAGACCTTAATCTAGACCAGTGAATTAAATTGAAAGTAGCAAACCTTAAATCTGACTTTGGTGTCACTTGGCGCATGAAAGCAGAGCAAAAAACAAAAGCAAAAAAACCCCCAAAATAATAAGGTTAGGCTAGTTGGCACAAAAAATTCCATATGGCTCTGATATGACATACAGGCCCTGAAAGGCTGAGTAGACTGATCTAAACAAAACAATAACACAGTAAACCAAACAATATGGAGGACAGGAAAACATTTATAAAACTCTTTTGCAATTGCTACTATGTCAAAATAGAATTTTCTACAAACTCAGTGTATTCACCTTTAATCATCATTTGATAATTAAGTTGACATGTATACACAATGTCTTATATCTAAAACCATACAGGTTCAGTTTTTGTTTTCAGATTTGTACAAAGTCTTGAAAGTTTAGAAAATACTTAATTTTAACTGTTTTCAAGTTTGGGAATATGCTTGAATTTGAATATACTTAGTGAAAAATGCCTGTTTTTCAACATATTCCAATGCTTCATCTGCACAGTCACTCATGTCAACCAAAAATCTTAATATTTGACATGAAACAATCCCATTGTTATATTTGTTATAGGTAGATAAATCCACTGTTGATCCCCTGCTCTGAAAATTAACAAGCATTAAGTTATCATGATCAAAACACACAATCAAATATGAACACCTGGTAAAATAAACAAAAGTGGTGAGATTACTGTGAGTATGAAATTAGAATCACATTTGTATTAATAATTTAGATTTCATGATAAAAGCTTTGAGAGGCTGGAAATCTTGAAAGTGCTTGAATTTTACTCTTAAAAGGCTGTACAAACCCAGTGTTTTACTTCGCCTGCAGAGGTCAGTGTTGCAGCCTCTCTTCCCCCTAAAAACTTAATTTTCCTGAATCCATCTGAATTTTAGATATCCAGCAACAATGTCTTCCCCAACATCGACTCCTGGCCGCAAACGAGGAAGGGACACCAACCCAGCCACACGTGAGTTGATTTACTCAGCAGTTTCTTGTGATTTCAACTGAAATGTCCACGTGATCGTAGGCGGTGTGTCAGTGTACGCTGTTATTAAGTTGTCTTTGTGTCTTGTGTCTCCACAGCAAGCAGTGAGGGCCCCATCTCGCCTCCCTCTCAGCGGCGCAGAGGTCAGGATTCCTCCACCGGAGACCTGATGCCAATGCCCACCTCCCCGGCCACTGACATTCTCAGTCCATCAGCACCTCAGGACACGTCTCTGCTGTCCAGCCCACGTCCCTCAGGTACTAACAACAGAAAGTTTGGTTTGTTTCAGTCTTATTGAGCAGAAACACAGGACATTTTTAATCTTCTTTGCTTTGATACTCTTGAGTTAATCCCAACACGGTGGCTACAGGTCCTTTAACATGTCTTCAATTCACATTTACTCATAAAAGGCCTTAAAATGTAACCTGAAGTTCTTTTTGGGAATGTCTTGAATATGAATTGAATGCCGAAATGGTCTAAAATTCACTCCAGTGCCTCTGGTATCTTGTTACAGACATATTTGGATAAAATGGTCTTTAACTCAATCAGTTATTGCCATTCTGCCTCACTTATCATTTTGAACTGACAATATATGCATTTACTCAGAAGATTATGTCTATATTTTCACAGTTGATGTAGTTTAATTAAATTTAAGGCCAATTTTGCAATTAAACTGAAGCATTAAGTCTTAAATTAAAATTAGACATCCTGCTCCAGTGTGGTTAAATTTTTTTTTTTTTTGAACAGTCCTCCCCAATGAAGTGGACATGAGCTCCCCTCTGATGTACGGGACCCCCAGCTCCAGGGTTGAAGGGACCCCCCGCAGTGGAGTGCGTGGCACCCCGGCCAGACAGCGTCCTGATCTGGGCTCCATCAGGAAGGCTCCTCAAGTCGATCTTCACTCCGAACCGGTCAGTGGACGAGTTCAGAGCATTCACAGATGGTTTATTGATTTATTGTAATTGCATGAGCCAGAATAAGAATAAACCTTTAGCATTAAACTTTTCAGACAAAGTAACTTTAATTTGGACAAGAAACTTTAAAACTCTTGTCATGTTTTTTTATGTTTTTTTTCTCAGCCAAGTGCTGATGGTACTGCAGCCAGCGAGTCAAACGCAGGCCAGAAACTGGTGATCTGGGGGACTGACGTCAATGTTGGGACATGCAAGGAGAAGTTTCAGGTATGCAATCTTAAATTTTAGCTGTTCTAGGACATTTTCTCATGTCAGTACAGAAGAGTTGATTGTTTGCATGCTTTGCATCACTTTTCTTTCAGAGGTTCCTGCAGAGATTCATCGACCCGACCTCCAATGAAGATGAGAACGCCGGTCTGGACCTGAACGAGCCGTTATACATGCAGAAGCTGGAAGAGGTAGTGTGTTTATTTATCTGTTGATTTCATTGTGCACTGTTGTGTTAAGTGGTACTGTTCAGGCCAGACCTAGTCAATTATTTATTTTTTTTAGAAAGGCCAGATTTGAAAACAGTTAAGTGTAAAGGGGTTGGGTGTTTAAATTTATGTTTGAATGAATGGACTAATTAGCTCATTAATAAAATGATAATAATTCAATAAACAAATTAAACACCCATAAATGTATAATGTAAACAGGTTATTTAAATAAAATCACAATGATGGTTTAGGCTGATCTACACTGACTTGCACTAGATGAAATTTGTTTTAATCTCATGTATTTTGTGGCCACATTTATGCAAGAAATGAAGGGAGACATCCCTCAGAATTACAGGAAATCTGAGATGTATTACTCTATTAATATTTCGCTTTTTGTCCTACAGATCAGTGTTGTTGGTGATCCAGTGCTGAGTGTGAATTGTCTGCATGTGCAGTCCTTTGACCCAGAACTGTACAGGCAGCTCATCTGCTACCCACAGGTAACGTCCCATATGTTATTTATTTCCATTGCCTTGTGCATTTAAAAAAAAGTCTATTTGGACAAACATTTTGCTACATTAAGACCAACGAAAGCTTGATTAATCACTTTACTGAGAGTTAAAATAAACGCTAAAAACTGAACAGAATTGTACACAAAAGCTTAAACAGACACTAGATAATAAACCAATGTTTGAAAGAGACTGTACTTGTGTGGGCTGAAGCCTTGGCTCATTATCAATCAATTTTATGTAAAGTGCAGAATCATCATGCAGCATGACCGCAATACATCTTACAATTTAAAAAGAATACAAAGGATGAAACAAGCAAGAATGGGTGTTATATGATCACATTTTTTAAGTTTTTGTCAGTCTATCTGTAACCCTCTGAACCAGACGAAAACTTGTAAGAGCAAAACCAGGAGGACAATAAACAAGTTATGTCTTCTCACAGTACAAAAATGAAAGAATTCATGAATGAGCTGCACTATCCTGAAAGCACTGGGAATTAACTATTGGGCTTTTTATTGTTAGCATTTTATTTTAAGTTATACTTTATTTCTCTGGTGGCTGTTTGTCAGCACGTTGATGCTAATAAGTGAGTAATTTGTTCACTTTGCAGGAAGTTATCCCAACCTTCGACATGGCTGTCAACGAGCTCTTCTTTGAGCGTTTCCCAGACTCCATCCTGGAGTTCCAGATCCAGGTCCGCCCCTACAACGCTCTGAAAACCAGAAACATGAGGAGCCTGAACCCAGAAGGTGTGTGGATTCAATGATCAATGCGTGATGAAAGTGAAGTCACACTTATTAGGAGATATTAAATCCCATATTTAGTGTGGGATTCTGTGATTGGTGTTCCTTGCTAAAATGTGAGGTGTCGGCTCGTTTCCTCCACAGATATTGATCAGCTGATCACCATCAGCGGCATGGTGATCCGCACCTCGCAGCTCATCCCTGAGATGCAGGAGGCGTTCTTCCAGTGCCAGGTGTGCGCCTACAGCACCCGTGTGGAGGTGGATCGCGGGCGCATCGCTGAGCCGGCTGTGTGTCGCCACTGCAACACCACCCACAGCCTGGCGCTCATTCACAACCGCTCGGTCTTTTCAGACAAACAGATGGTGAGAGTTCGGCGGGGTCGAGGGGGCAGATTGCTTACAGTCAACGACACCTAATCTACGATTATGTTAAGTGGTAATCAGTGACATGTTGCTGTGGAGGTCATGACGTCTGTTCATGTTTTGTAACAGATCAAAGTCCAGGAGTCTCCAGAGGACATGCCGGCCGGTCAAACGCCTCACACGACTGTTGTCTACGCTCATAATGACCTGGTTGATAAAGTGCAGCCAGGAGACCGTGTCAACATCACTGGTAAGATTTTCTACATCTCTACTGCCACTATTTTCATCATTAATTAATCTGCCTGTTATTGTTTGAGCTTTAAAATGCCACGAAATAGTCTAAATTGATCAACTGTTTTCCAGAGTCAAAGATGATGTGTAGGGCTGCAACTAACAATTATTTTCATTATCGACTGGGCTGCAGATTATTTTCATGATTTATCATTTAATATATAAAATTTCAAAATGGTGAAAAATGCTCATCACAATTTCCCAGAGCCCAAAGTAACATCTTCAAATAGCTTCTTTTGTCCAACCAGCAGCCCCACAACCAAAACGGTTCATTTACTGCCATAAATAAGGAAAAGAAAAGCAGCAAAATCCTTAATTTAAGAAGCTGGAACCTAGAAATGCATTTTTGCTTGAAAAATGTCTGAAAAGATTAATCGATTATCAAAATAGTTAGTAATTAATTTCTTTTGGATCAATTAATTGGCTAATTGTTGCAGTTGAAGTGTCTTTTTTTTTTTTTGTTGTTTTTTTTTTTGTCAAACCAACTGGCCGAAACCCTAATAATATTCAATATTCCTTTGATTTAAAACAGAGAAAAAGCAGCAAATCCCCACAAATAAGAAGCTGGAATCAGATATTTCTGATTTGTTCAAAATACGACTTTAAAACAATTGATTATTTAAATACTTGTTAATAATTTCTGGAAATGGACTAGAGTTCTGTAATCTGTAGCAAGGTTGTCAAACTCAATTTTATCCTGGGTCACATCAGCATTATGGCATAATAGCCTCTGCTTTTGATTATTGTTGGATATTATCAGACATGCTGTTTATGAATAATGTACTTCCATAATGTAGCATTGAATTTTCTTGCGCAATTTTTATTTTATTTTTTCAGGCTCTCGCGGGCCACATAAACTGAGGTGCTGTACCTCATTTGGCCTACGGGCCTCGAGTTTGACACACCTGGTCTATATAATTGTGTCACAATTCATCAAATACCAAGATTGCATATACATATTTCTCATTTTGTTTGACAATTATTGCAAAACTTAAATATATTCATGTTGCACTGTTAAAAAGCTACAGTTCCTCACATATGAGAAGCAGGAATCTGAAGGCGTTTGGTCCCTTCCTTCCCTTTAATAAACCTTTTTCATGGCAGCCATATTGATAGTGAAGAGTGAACACAGGTGTTACCAATCATAGTAATTAAGGTGCTGTTCCATTTAGTGTAGCAGAGTCTTTCCAGTGAGTCAGCATGCAGAGTAGCAGCACCCTGATTGACCTGCATGGAACAGAACTGTAGTATCATTAGTAACACCTGTGTTTACTCTACTATTTCATGTCAAAATGGCTGCTGAGACAAAGGTTATTGTTCCAGCTCTGATCTCTCTAGATCTCTTACAAGGACAGTAATTGTATCCATGTCTTCACTCATCAAACTCCTCCTTTCATGTCCCTGCAGGTATCTACAGAGCAGTCCCCATGCGCGTCAGCCCCATTCAGAGCAGCGTGAAGTCTGTGTACAAGACTCACATCGACGCCATTCACTTCCGTAAAACAGATGAGAAGCGCCTGCACGGTTTGGACGAGGATGCTGAACAGAAGCTGTTCACCGAAGACAGAGTGCAGACGCTGAAGGAGCTGGCAGCCAAGCCAGACGTCTACGAACGCCTCTCCTCTGCCCTCGCACCCAGCATCTACGAGCATGAGGATATCAAAAAGGTGGGTGTGTGAGGATGGATGCAAGCCAAAATGAATATTTACCTGCACAAGCAACAAGAATAATCACTGAAGTTATGATTTGCATATCTTGTCTAGCATTTTCGTTAATGAATTTAATGCCCAACATGCGTTTTAAGTAAAGCCAACAGAAATCTAAAGCAAGTCTGTGCTATACTACGAACAGCTGACATGGTAGGAAAACCACATGTGCATTTATTAACTTAATTGCATTATTAACTTTAATGGCTTCATGCATGTAGGTGTGTCAGTTTCAATGGCCAATAGACGTTTTCACAGCAGACATTGTGGCTCTCGTTGCAGGAAAAGCACATGTTTAATTGTTAACGTTAAAAACAACTGCATTCCATTTAGATGAGCCACTTCCAGGGTCCTCATATTGTGCATTGTATCTCACTGGCACAGCTCACCAGGGGCATGTGATGGAACTGAGCCATCTTTCATTATCGGGCCTTTTCCACCAACATGGTTTTCCTTGCAAACTGAAGTGGGCACGTCATATTCTACAGGTCATTGTGCGCCGGTGCAGCGCCCTCTGTTGATCACAGCCTTGATCTCAATGATTCCACTGAAAATTGGAAATGTGGGCTGCTCTGCTAGATGCCATCAAGGTTCCAAGAATCTTGAATTAACCTGTTGATGAACCAGGACTATTTTGTTGGAAAAGGGACTCTTTCCTGCAGAAACCAGATAAAATGTCTGCTGTGAAAAAAGTATGTACTTGGTATCACTGGAACCCTCATTTGATATCAGTCCCACGTGTCAAATTAAGGTTGAGTAGAAGTCTAGTTAATGAGACGTATGTAAATCAAAATAATGTGATAAAGGTGTTTACAGAAGTACAACGATGTATGTCTTTAATCAGAGCTTTGCGGTCTTACCAGAATCAAATGCCACAATTTTAATGGTCATAAAGGTTCTTCAGGCCGTCTGAGCCACAGCGGAGAGAAAAGGTATCAAAACCTTTTTTATTTAGGCGGCCATAATGACCACGTGTTGACTTCACTGGGTGAAAATAAAAGTGATTACAGCTAGGATTACAACAGTATGAAATTTTAGATAATTTCATTAGTTTAAAACCTCTTTCACATCTAAAATCCGACATTATAAAGGATATGGTAGTTGCTCCTTTCTCCAAAAACAAAGCATTCCTGTGTTGGGGGGAAAAAAGCAAAAGAATCACTTCATGTCTTGCTTATTTTAATGAATTTTATTAATGATCAAACAGACCTGCTGATGTGTTTGTCGGAAGAAAACAAATGAGCCTGTTCACTCGAGGCTTTCACAAAAGACAAGAATAAATAAGTTGAAATAAAATAATCTAATGAGATAAAACAATGAAGGAGTGATAACAGTATTTGAGTAATTTGTTATTAGTTCACCTGCAAGTTTCCTACTTTGACAAATGGAATAATCAGTAAGGACCACACTGAAGCCTTACATTACATCATTATAACCAGAATCTCAGGTGCTATCTGTTTTAATCACAGTATTGATATTATACCTTTATATCCCAACTCTGTTTTTCAGCAGTGTTTTGAGGATTAAAACACAGTATTAACTGTATTAATTTCCCTCTCGGGTGGTTTCAGGGTATTCTGCTGCAGCTGTTCGGCGGCACTCGTAAGGACTTCACTCAGACCGGCCGGGGGAACTTCCGAGCCGAGGTGAACATCCTGCTCTGCGGAGACCCCGGCACCAGCAAGTCCCAGCTGCTGCAGTACGTGTACAACCTGGTGCCTCGTGGTCAGTACACGTCGGGGAAGGGCTCCAGCGCCGTGGGTCTCACCGCTTATGTGATGAAGGACCCGGAGACCCGGCAGCTGGTCCTGCAGACCGGCGCTCTGGTGCTCAGCGACAACGGCATCTGCTGCATCGACGAGTTCGACAAGATGAGTGACAACACACGCTCGGTCCTGCATGAGGTCATGGAGCAGCAGACCCTCTCCATCGCTAAGGTTTGTTTGATAGATTTCATTATGTTTAAACAGCTTAGAAAAAAAAAACGTAAACATGTTTTGTTCAACAAGAAAGTTAGTTGATCATTCTCACTTTTTTCCCCTTTAATGTCTGCAGGCTGGAATTATCTGCCAGCTGAACGCCCGCACCGCTGTGTTGGCCGCTGCTAACCCTGTTGAATCTCAGTGGAACCCCAAAAAGACCACGATCGAGAACATTCAGCTGCCTCACACACTGCTGTCCAGGTGAGTCAGCACCATCACAACTAAAACACACCTGATTTTAAGAAAAAAATTCACTCCCTTGATCACAGTTAAAATCTTGCTGAGAAGGTTGGTAATTTTGCAAATTGGCGTCTTCTATCAGCCCTGAAAGAGGGCTGGCAATCAGCACTTTGGCACAGTTTGAGTTTTCAAAACAACATGAGCTCCTCAGAGGTCTGTGCCTGAAGTGCAAGTGAATCGGTAATAACATGCATAAGTCTAGTCAGATTTTATTTATGGAGCCCAAAATTACAAATCACAGTTTTGTGTGATGCCTCGGCTTGCTTGACAATCTGTAAAGAGTACAACACCCTCTGTCTTGATACCCACAATCTGGATACAGAAAACACCCCAAAAAAACATTGTATCAGGGAAAAAATTGGGAGAAAAAATGGGTTAATAGAGTAAAAAGTAAAATAATGATTGTTCTCAAAATTTCTTTTAAAATTCAACCCTTATTAGTCACCCTTTTGACATCATCTTTAAAGTCCTCTCATCTAGAGCCAGATCCTTCACTAATCATCCTCTGCTCATTTTAATCAACAGTGAACTTTTCTTCAGCTCCAAAATACGTCCTTTCCTTTCCCCTCATTACAGAAAAAATTAATACTGACATATTGGAAGAAAACGACTCTCCCAGCCATTAAAATTGGGGCACATTGACTTTTGAAGGTCCAGTGTTTAAGAGTTATGGGGATTTATTGCCAGAATGTCAGAAATGGAATATAATATTCATAAATATGTTTTCACTAGTTTATAATCACCTAAAAATAAGATTTTTTGTGTTTTTGTTACCTTAGAATGATCCAATAATGCAGAAAGCCAGCGTCAAATAAATGAAACATCACCTGTTGCAGTAATGCTAACCTCTATAGCTATAATATCACCCTGAATCCATGTTAACTGTGTGTTCACAGTGATAAAGGGCAAACTAGCAAGGCTAGCCAGTTAGCTACATCAACCTTATAGCTTAAAGTTTACATCCTCAATGACTTCATGCACCATCAATCTTTATATACTGCTCATGAGCAGAAAGAGACGGAAATGGAAAACTGTAATTTCAAAATAAAAGTCTCTGAACGTGAAGAATTTGCAACATAACATTAAATATTTTGTTTCTAATTGTAGGGGAAATACTGAATTTATATTTAAATAAAAATCTTAAACATTTTAGGGTTAAGGATGTGTTCATTTTTCCCTGTGGTATCAAAAATGGTATTGGATACTGACTGAAGTTTCAAGGTATTATTGAAGTTAGACATTCCAGTGAAAAAAACACAACCTTGCAGCTTGAAATGAGGAGACAAATGGATGGTAAATGGCAAATTTAGGCAGATTAAGGTGACGGTGTAGGATTATCTAGTTTCTTTCTGTCTTTTCCTGCTCAGTTAGTTTTATTACTCTTTATATGTTTAACTTGACTGATAAAAAGCAAACTGCTCAATTTTTGCTTGGTTGGTTTTTAACCCTGCGTTATGTTCTCCACCAGGTTTGACCTCATTTTCCTGATGCTGGATCCCCAGGATGAGGCTTACGACCGCCGGCTGGCCCACCACCTGGTGTCGCTGTACTACCAGAGCGAGGAGCAGATTGAGGAAGAGTTCCTCGACATGGCTGTGCTGAGGGACTACATCGCATATGCACGGACATACATTAATCCAAGGCTGAGTGAAGAAGCCAGCCAGGCCCTCATTGAGGTTTGTTTTCTTCAAGAATTCACAGAATTTCTCCACATTATGTTGAATATTTGCAGCAGACTTTAACCCAATAACACACTCACTGGTCTGTAACTGTCAATTAATACTAATTTGACCTTGTGCATGTTGGTCCTCAGGCTTATGTGGACATGAGGAAGATCGGCAGTGGTCGGGGGATGGTGTCTGCCTACCCCAGACAGCTTGAGTCCCTGATCCGCCTGGCAGAAGCTCACGCCAAGGTGCGCTTCTCTGAGAAGGTGGAGACCATCGACGTGGAGGAGGCCAAGAGGCTGCACAGAGAGGCCCTCAAACAGTCGGCGACTGATCCCAGAACAGGATTTGTTGACATCTCTATCCTCACAACAGGTATGTGTCACAGGGCAGCGTGAATATGAAATGATTGTTTTTGATGTGGTTAGAATATTAGATATTACTTTGCTTTATCAAATGGGCTACAAAACTGAACATGTTTGGGTTTTTGGACTGTTGACCAAAACCAGCAGACAAAATAATGCTGATGCATCGATGATATTCTTCAATGTATTGTATTTCATTTGTGATTCCAGGTATGAGTGCCACCGCCCGCAAGCGTAAGGAGGAGGTCGCCCAGGCCCTGAAGAAACTGATCCAGGCCAAGGGAAAGACACCTGCCATGAAATACCAGCAGCTGCTTGAAGACCTCAGAGGACAGTCTGAAACTGTAAGTAGATTATTTTGCCCTCCGTTGTACTGTTTTGAAGTCTGTATATTCAATTTGCCAGCCAGTTTTCAGCAGTGGAAATTCGGGGGGAAATAAAACCTTTTAATGTGCTTTCTGCAAGCCAGCCTTAAAATGTCTAAAGTATGTGTTTTGGGAAACATTTGTATGTAACAACTACAAAACATGGAACCAATAACCACTAATGACCGCTGCACTGTGTGCAAGAAAACACTCAAGTGAACATAAAATGGGTCTAAAATTGCATCAGTAAGGTTCTTAAATAGTCTTAAATTTAACTTGTTGAAGGCTGCAGAAACCCTGTTAGGTCTCGACATTTGTAACAAAAAAGTAGATCCGTGCATAAGTGTCGAATCATATTCCTGTATCAGCCTAAATGAGTGTTTTACCTGTAAGACTAAGAGTTTTCTTTGTCATCTGTGATGTGGCAACATCAGATTTCCGCACAGTCAAAGAAAATGTGTGCGTCCTACTCCAGGCTCTCTTAGGTCTTAAATTGCATGAATATTGTTCTTAAAAAGGTCATGAGAAGTGTTAAATTTAACTTGTTGAAACCTGCCGAAACCCTGTTTAAATGTCTTGACATTTATTACAGAAGAAATTGTGGATCCATGCATAGTAAATTTGAAAAATGGCTTAAAGTTAGATTTTTGAAGAACAAAAGCAGGCAATTTACCAGAGAGACAATGTGGGTATTAAGATTGAGTTCAGCCCAAAATAAAGAAAAGCTATGAAAGTACTTGTGATTAACTTTTCTACAAAGAAGTTGTCCATTTTTATCAACACCACCACTTCCTGTACTGACTTCCTTGTGTGTTTCCAGGCAATCACCAAGGAGCTGTTCGACGAGGCGCTGCGAGCTCTGGCTGACGAGGATTACTTGACAGTCACTGGAAAGACTGTTCGTCTCCTCGCCTAAAGACACACCCTGCAATTATGTACAGTCCTTAATTTTAAACCCTATCCCGTGTCGACCTCGTTGCTCATGCTGTAAAATATTTTTGTATAATTGAAACACCATATGTTTTCTGGCCATATTAGATGTTTGAATATCCTCGGATTTCAGGACATGATTCAGAAAAACCATATGAGTCACTCAACCCTTGGTGTCCTGTGGTGAATCAGAAAACGAGAAAGAAGAAGAAAAAAACACAAACTGGCAATTAATAGAGCTAATATTTAAAAGTGCTTGTATTTCATTTGTTTACCTGTTTTCAAGTAATGCTCTTGCTGTTTTTGTGCTCTTTGTTATGGTAAAAAAAAAAGCTCTTTTCTTACAACTTGTACATTTTAGTCACTGAGTCAAGTCAGTGGTTTATTATTTCCACAGTGTTGAATTGTCCTTGTAGTTTTCATTGAATACTTGTTAATAGAGGGAAAAAATAAAATGTTGCTCACTGAAAATTCTCGGCATCTTTCTTTTTTTCATTTTGTTTATTGGGTTTTTGTGTAAGCATACAGCTACACACATTAAACAGGTTTATTTTTTAGTTGGAGGCAGAAGAAAAGAAAAAAAACAAATTGGTTCTCATTTATTTTTTTCTACCTGTAAAAAAATGTTAACATGCATGAAACAACAAAAACAAAACAACCTTGGTTACAAGTTTCCATTTTTGAAAAAACAGGTCCAGTGTCTCGGAAGCTTATGCAGCTTTTTTGTTCGCCTCCAGTGGTTCTCGTGGCTCTGACAATAGATTATCTGGAAACTTGAACATTTAATTTTGATTTATCGTTGTAGGTCTGAAGTGATTCTCACAGTCTCTAACTGTAAAGATGTGGTGTTTAAACACCAAATAAAAAAATGTTTTAATATTTTGTAAACTAAAATGTGCATCATAGCCCCTCGTCTGTAGCTCAGCGCCATTTCTTTTGAATTTTACTGGTGGCCACAGTCTTCAGTCTCTTGGGTACTGATGCCAAATCAAAAAAAAAAAAAAAAAAAAAGTTTCTGAAGAAAATGGATGAATGGTCCATTTTCACTGTCATAAATCATCAGTTTCCCGCATTTATTAACAAAAACGTATCTCAGTTTCTAACTAGTCTCATAATTTTCAACCTTTTTGACTTTCAACCCCCCCAGAATAATCAGGTTGGTGATTGTGATCCCCCAGGAACACAGAGACTTCACAAATTCACTGGATAATTCTATCAGCTATTCTAAGGCAAATGATATCTCTAGTGCTGGTGAAGCAATGTAAAAAAAAAAAAAAAGTTCCTCAGTCAAAAATAAGGCCCTCATTTCCCATCATGCTTAGTTCTTGACTGAGTAGTTAAGTTGGCTATTTTATGTTACAAAATGCAAATGTTACTTTTTGTTTGTGTTTGTTTCTGTTCAGAACGTACTGGTTTATGTTGGTAATTGTTATTTTTGAACAGTTTCTAGTTTTAACGAGTGGTCAGGTTGCTGTTAAACACTGCTCTGTAGTTTGGGGATCAGTCTTGTTATTGCTTTCTTGCTTGTGATCAATAATCTTGGTTAAATATCTATCATTATCAATCACATTATCATTTATATTTCCATGGTACAACTTTGCACTCCTTAGATATTGGATATCTGAGAATAATCTTTAATTATAACATGTAAGTTTTCCAAAAATGAGTGTAATAAAGATTTCCTCTCTATTCCCACATATGCACCAACATGATTGTTGAGAACACGTTTGTTTACTCTTAATTTGAGGTGTAATGAAGCAGTGGGTTAGATTTTTCAGTCCAAACTGCCTCCATGTTGTTGAACTTGTAGTGGTGTGTTGCGTTTGAGTCCTTCTGTTGTAATTTCCATGTTTAGTTCCCTCACTCATTTAGCCTCACAGTGGAGGAAGCTTTACAGTCTCTTAAATTTTGATACAGTGCTGAGATTGCCTCAAATCGTGTCCCATTTTATGTCCATATCATTACACCAAGCGCTCCATTGAGGTCTTCAGTTTTTGTATTTCTTTTATAAAATAATCCCTCATCTGTAAATTTCTAAAAAAAAAGTTCTTGCAGGTTTTTCTTCTCCAGTGGTTGTAAGTTTTAGTTGAATTAAATTCCAGTTTCAACATCATATTTTCCCCCTGAGTATCTTTAAAGCTGTTGAAATCAAGTGAGTCTGTACTCTCTGGCAGCGTCTTTTACTGTATACAGTTTCTGCAGCAGGCTGTTCTCTGCTCCTCAGTGAATCTGTGTGATGTTTACACAGTGAAACATCCAAAACCAAGACTTCATGTTTTTTATGGCTGCAATATTTCACCAAGTGGAAATATTCCTAGATGTCTTGTCCGTCATTTTATTCACATTACCTCATAATTCAGTCAGCGTAGTTGGTGCACTTAGAAAGTTTTGGTTCTCCACAAGAACTTAAATTATGTGTGAGGGTTGCAGCAACATGAGTTGTGCTGATAAACCAGTGGGGGGGTCAAAGAGCGGAATAAGAAGCTTATGTTGTGACAGTCATATTGTGCTTAAGCAAGACACTGAATCCCTAAACTCACAGTGGGAGAAGGTATCATCTGCAGCAAAAGCCTGAATTAACCTATTCAACTCTGCCAGACACTCTGGGGCCTCCATCGTACGTGTTGTTTGTTCAAACCCACAAAACTTTTCTCTAAAATCTAGAAGAGGAAAGATTCAGTGACATATAATACAACTCAAAAAATGACCCAACCCAGGAGAAACCGCAAAAGTAATGTTTTATTGTTTTTATTGGTCCTAATACCCTCCTGCATCATATATTAAAAGTATAACTTCACTGATTTAGAGACATTTTGAGGTAATGGTACCCCCAAAGTGCACACATACTGCACATTCAGAACAGGTCTTATCTTTAATCCTTCCATTTTGGAAAGACATTGCAGAGGAAATAAGTACCATTTTTGGGATAAAAGTTGATTGTTCTTTTCTCACATTATACATGGGTAAACTCCCAGACAGTCTCATTACCCATGATAAGTGTCTCTATAGAGTCCTTCTTGTTGCAAGCAAGAAAGCCATCACACGGAAGTGGTGCGGGCAAACCCTCCATCAAAGGATGACTGGACTGCAATTGTCAACCAAATAAACTGTATGAGGAGACTGACCTTTTCCTTTAGGCTACAAACTGACCAATACATAAAGGTCTGGGAAAAATGGACTTTATACTGTATGGACTGTAATCCACACTAACTGAAAAATCCCATGGCCCATGTTACCTATAGTTTTTCTGTTACCCTCTCTCTTCTTTTCTTTTCTTTCTCTCTTTTTTATTTCTTTCTTTTCAACTTGAAAAAACAATAAAAAGAAAATTACAAAAGAACAGGTCTCATCTGATTGTTGTGTGTGAAAGAAGACCCTAAAAAAGCATGTATAGACATAAATTATATGAAAATTGCATGTTCAGATGAGGAGATATGAAATTTTGAATGCCACAAACTTCAACCTCTGAATTTACCTTGATCCACCAAGTATATAATGGTACGGTTTGAATATGTTATTTGGATTTTTAAAGTTTATTATTGCAATTTAAAGTTTTCCCTGAGTCAAACCACAGAATAACTCGACTAATATGGCAGTCGCAGTTTAACTGACAGTGTTACTGTACATCCACCATTTTGTCTCATTTGTGACCAAGGAAAAATATTCACAACTTTCATCTTCTCCCTAAATTCCGTTTTTGAAGCATGATTTGTAAGTATACTCAAAGGGACAATACATATTTTTCCAATTACCTGTAGTGCTATTTATGCGTGT
>JAJHUR010072601.1:0-18569 GCA_027495735.1 Lutjanus campechanus | reverse complement strand
GGACTCGCTGAATGACTCCTGCTTCACTTTGGGCGTCTATGTGAATCAATGAAAGTCAACACACCAGCCATGCATGCTGGGAGTCACAGTGTGCAAATTTGCAAATTAGTTTCTGTGCCTTTTTTTTCCTCTGAGGGTCACGTGCAAAGAAAAAAAGAACAGAAAGAAAACACGCTACAGATGGTCATACTGCCATTAAGGCAAAACAGACATTTACTTGTAGGACTTCACAGATTGTTACTTTCAAAGGACCAATTTGTAATTGTAATACGGTGCTCTGGGTTAGAATAGCTGCTGTCGCCACATTACTGGCTTTGTTTATGTTCATTTATGACATGTGTTTTTGTATCCTTTCTTTCTTTCTTTCTTTCTTTCTTTCTTTCTTTCACAGGCCCTTGTTACTGCTGCAGCTAAACGTGCATGTTAAACTTGCAAGTTATTTATGTATTTAAAACAGTGGCTTGCAAATATGGGTCCAGGGCCCCCAGGAGTCCATGGCACATTGCCAGGGGGTCCATGAAAGGTTTTTGGTTTCATTCATTTAAATGATCATGATCTAAAAAATATACAGTATGTATACAAAAGGCTTCAATATAGCCTGAATTTATTTTACGATTAGACAAACTATTTCCTGTCCCAGCCTAAGCATATTTGATTAGACCTGTTATGCATTTTCTATTATTTGTACTATATTTTTTATTATACATTATTTAAATACATTTTAATACATGTCTCATATCTTTCTTAACACATTTCTCGTGTTGCTCTTTCACTAAACTAAATAAAGGTGTAAAAAATATATATGCTGCATTAAATTATTATAGTACATTAGGGGGTCCTTGGTATATTTTCTGTCTTGTAAGGAGTCCTTGGCTAAGAAAACGAAATGAGAACCTCTGATTTAAAAGCTAAAATCTGCCAAACTGCAAGTTTTATTTGCCATTTTTTAATTTAAGTATTTCCACATTGCTCTCTATAAATCTTTTGTTGATTTCCAGAAGAATAATTACTTTGAGTTCAGGAAAACAAAGAAAACTTTGAGATCTGGAGGCAGCCAGGGGACCAATCTCTTCAATGGATGGATGGATTTATTAGTATTTTATTTCTTCACCGGCTCCTTGCAGTGGATTTGTTCTGGTAGGTTTTGCTGCAGTGCTGTCCCTGGTGTGGATCAGTGGACAAAGACAGAGCTGCTCTATGCGTCCTCACACAGAACGAGAATCAGTTTCAAGGCCGTTCCATCGACGGCAATTACTGACACTTGGAGACTGAAGATTTATTTTGTTGCACTTCAGGTTGATTAATGGCAAGTTTCTTTTCCTGAAGGTTTTTAGGATGTTCTTGTGTGTCTGTATGCGGCTATTTGTTTGTGTACAGTATGTGAATGTGTCTGCATGTGCCACTGTGTGATGGCATGTATTAAATCTGAAGGACACATCAGCTGACCCTGTACATAATAGAGAAATATTCATTTCCTGCTCAAGGACAGCTTGGCCAATGAAGGGTAATTATACCAATATCCAGCCATGACCCATTTTACCAAGTGAGCGTGCAGACCTTAACTGTCACGTCATTACATCATAGATAAATAACACACGGACAAACCGTCCCTGCTGCTGCATCTCTACGCTTAAACGTACGCAAACAAGATGAATAGAAAGCTGATTAGCTGTGCTTTATGTCAGTAAAGATATGATTACATGTGAGGATTTGTCACAAAAAGGTGCTTATTTCTCAGATTGGAAACAAAATGTGGGCAACAATAATCCATCTCACATGAGCAAAATAAGGATTACCATCTGTTTTATTTACTAGAGTTGTTAGATTATTTTATGTCCATCTATCTTTTTTTAGGATGGGATCGTGTATACTGTTGAACTACTAAATCACATATTCATTTTCAGGGTCTTAGGTGAATAAAAAACAACCCAAATCAGATAAATGGGTTCAATATAAAACCAGAGGGCTCTATCACTCAAATGAAAAGAAAAACTTTCTCTAAACAAGAACACATGATGTTACTGATGGAAAACATCCAAAAACAGGCTCAGTCAATACATCCTAATTCAGTTTAGGATAAATAACAGCAGGAGTTTACGGCTACAAATGTAGATGAGCCAAATGCACCATCTGTATAGGCAAGGAAGCAATAGTTTCAGCAATTTTAACACTTGTGCCACCTGCTAGCAATGAGTGTTATGACCTCTCTTCTTTTTTTATGACATTGTATCTGCGCAGTCTGTGTTTTAAATCTGCAAAAGAGAGTTTTTCTATCTAAAACAAATAAGTGAGAATAACACTATGACAAGAAATGCTGCTTCAGTTTTACAAGAGACACTTCGTTATCGTAGCATTCATGTTAACTACTTATGATCTAAACTTTGTTAAAGTTTATAAAGGTACCTCGTGGAGTTTTTGACCACTGGTAGCACCACCGAGCAATGGCTGTGTCCAAAATCACTCCGACCATTTTATTTAATTGTCTGAATTCGGAGTGTGAAAATGTATACACTATAGGGTCCCCAAAAATTCCAGCATGGGATGCAAAAAACAGTGCAACTGCAAACAATCCCACAATGCAATGCACTGCATTTTAGAGATGAGAAAATTTGTATGATTCCAAACCTTGCAGTGACAAATCTCAACTTACTGCTCACTACTGAGAAAAAGATTTAGTGTTTATTGTATAGGCAGTAGTGAATAAGTGAATATGGATGAAAACAATTAATAATTTAAACTATTCAGGGATACAACACAAAACAATTCTCCAGAGTGACTTTAGCCCTAGGGAGTTTTTCCCTGTCAATGTCGCAAAGTGCTTGCTCATGGTGGGAAATGTTGAGTCACTAATATTATGGTCTAGACGTGCTGTATATGACAAGTGCCCTGAGATAACTTTTGTTATGATTTGAGGCTTTATAAATAAAATTAATATGACTTGATTGGACTGATATGTAGATACAATATGTCATTTTAGCATATTGCAGATGTTTTTGTTGATCAAAACTGCAGAACAGAACCAATTTAGTAATTTAGAAGTGTCTCCATGACATGATATGTCAGTTTTTGTTTATAATTTTGGGCTTTATGTCTTAATTCATATAGGACAGCTGAAGATATGACAGGAACAGAGGAGATGACACACAGTAAAGGGATGCAGGCGGGAATCGAACCCACAGCCGCTGCTGAGGACTTGGTAAATGTGATGTCCACTCTACTAACTCAGCTACCTGGTCACGATTCTTTAACAACCAAAATGAATGTCCTCTGTTTTTGTTCTGTGTTAATGCAGTATATCATTATCAGTCTTTTAAAACTTTCAAATACCCATCAACAGCAACCTCAAATGTGTCAGGCTGTAATCTTTTATCTTTTGTCTTGTGTATTGAAAATGCATCAGGAAATAATTATGTTCTTTGGAAACTACCTCGAACACTGCTTGGTTATCAGTAATGGTCACTAATATATTTCTTCAAAAGCGGTGATTAAATTTGCTGAAACAGGAGGGACACTACACAAGATGGAGGATTTCAAAAAGAAGCCCTGCACTGGGAAGCAACAGCAGATGCTGAATTCATAAACCAGACTTTTAATCAAATCATCCTGACAAGTGGCTGACATCAAATGAATAATATTGTGTCTGATGCTACAGTATGTGATTTGTTTGCAGAGGCTCGCTTTCCAGCATTAATAATGCACTGTTTGCAGAGAGGAGAGGAGAGAGCGGGAACAGGAGGGAGAAACGCAGAGAGAGACAGAGCAAGTCCAAACAGGTCTCACAAATATAATTATCCTCTAATTTCCTTTAGATAAACAACAGAGCAAGAGCTCACACTCACAACTGTAATTAGCAATCTTATCTCTTCGTAAACCTGGTGGTGAAGAGACGAAAACAGCTTATAATCAAATCATATCATATCATATCATATCATATCATATCATATCATATCATATCATATCATATCATATCATATCACATCATATCATATCACATATTGTGTCACATCATTATGTGACATTACATTAACACAATGTGATATCCAGCAGCATGACATGTCTGCAGGCAACTTATCATGTATATATGTTTTCTACACACAGACAAGAAGTGTACGGAGCTTCTGGGTCTAAAATGTGAAGCCGATGCAGACCTGCTGTTAAACCTGCATTTTTTCTTATGACCAGCAGGGGGGGGGCGACTCTGTTGGTTGCAAAAAGAAGTCCGATTGTATGGAGTCTTATGAGAAAATGGCCATACTTCTCACTTGATGTATGACCTCAGGAGTAGTCGACAAGTTACTGAAATCTAGTAATTAGTTACATTTACTAGTTACTGCTCTCAAAAAGTAATTAAATAACTTTACCAAGTACAACATTATAAAAGTAATTAGTTACTTTGGAAATGAACTTTTTTACGTTACTTTTACATGTCTGCTTATTTTCTTTTTAATGCACTCATAACTATATTATTTTATTGTAATTCTATAATATTTGTTTACTTACACTTCTTATTATATGTGTTTGAAATTATTGTTAATGTTACATTATCTCTTTTATATTGTAGCAGAATGTACATATTTTTACATGTTTTTTATCCATCCATCTTCAACCGCTTATCTGAAATCGGATTTCAGAGGTAGCAGTTCCAGCAGGGGACCTTTTTCCTGGCTACATTAACCAGCTCTGACTGGGATATCCCGAGACGTTCCCAGGCCAGGGTGGAGCTATAATCCCTCCACATAGTCCTCAGTCTTCCCCATGGCCTCCTCCCAGCTGGACATGCCTGGAACACCTCCTTAGGGAGGCAACCAGGTGGCCTCCTTACTAGATGCCCGAACCACCTCAACTGGCTCCTTACTACGCAAAGTAGCAGCGATTCTACTCCAATTCCTCATAGATGACTGAGCTTCTCACCCTCTCCCTAAGGGAGATGCCAGCCACCCTCCTGAGAAAACCTATTTCAGCCGCTTGTATCATACTTCTTATTTCTATTCTTATAATCCTCAAGGCTTATGTATATTTATACTCTTGTATGGGAGCATCTGTAACTGTAAGACCAACAATTTGCTCCCGGGGATCAATTAAGTATTCCTGATTCTGATTTATGTAATTATTTATGTAGTTATATTAATATAGTGACAACTGTCAAATTTTTAATATTCCCAACCACCAGATGGCAGCAATGACTATAGTCTGCCTGTAAGCTACACTTAGAATTTAGTAGAAGAAGACCCACAGGAAGCTGGATATGTTAACCAAGCATTTGATGATGAAAAACATTTCCTGAACTGTCTCGCGCCACCGTCGGGTTTGGTGACATCAGATCACAGATCGAGGAATAGGCAGCGTTTGTCTTCTATGTCTGCTCTACTCATCAGGTAAAACGAAAGTAATGTTTAACAAGATCATTTAAATTTGAGTAATTGTAACTGCATTATTAATTTGAGAAACGTAATTAGTTACATGTCTACTTACAGTAGTGGAATAGTACTACTACTACAGTACAGTTACTCTTTAACATGTTATTCCCAACACTGAATCTCAGTAAATTATTTCCTAATGAGTTTATGGTCCTCAATCAAGTCTTCTTCAAGACAGCATGATGTTCATTTTGTAAACTATGGACCCATTTAGAGTAAAATAGATGATAAAGCAGGTTATGCTTTAGGGCGGGGCTACCATGTGACTGACAGGTCATTGTCAGTAAGTCCATCCGGTGCAACACACAAAAGTCAGATAAAACTGTAAAACCTGGCAGTGCTGATCAAATATGGATCAAGATTCTGTTACTATAACGCCTATTTGTGTTTTCATAAACATATTTTAATGTACTGATAAGTTGTAATATGAGAAAGATCGCAACCAGGCAGGCCAGCATTATTTTCTGTTGAACGGATGAGCCAAAACCAAGAACCACAAAGTCACAGTACATCATGAACCAGCTCCACACTCTCGTTGGTACTGCAAGATGGTGACCACCATAATAGTCCACAAACCAATGGCTGATGTCCACTGATTCTACTGTCTATAATTCTGCACCATCTGTAGAAAAACGGTCATTTAAATAAAATGTAATGCGTCTGTTCTGGCACCTTTAACTTGATTATAAACAAACTGTACTTTATATAATCCTCATTTTAACACTTACACTAGATTGAGACTGTTAACAGACGTGTTGAATTTTCTTCCTCATAAAACATTTGCGAGGCACATTTTCCTGAAACATTTCAAACCTGTATGGTTTAAATCCAACTTTACATACAAACATTCTTCTTTTTCACTGTGTCTGTTCACACATTTCTGTATTTCTTGGTGCCTTATCACCTCCTGCTGATCAGTAGAATAGCATGAAACAAGTCTTGCATAGCCAGACCTGCATCTCTGCAGTGCTGTGTCAGTGCTGGAGACTAGACTGACTGCAAACATTATCATTCTGCAATAAGGGGAAAAATGATCTGGCTTGTTTGTGTTTATATTCAAACCAATTACAATCATCTTGGGCATCGTTAAGCCCAGGATGCAGCGATGGTGCCCCAGCAAAATAGTGTTGAGGAGGCTTATTTTGGTGGAACATTTGTACGTGAGGAGACAAGCCCTGGCAATGAAATGGCTAAATTCAGACAAAAGAAAAGTTGACAGCTGCTGGCTTGTAATTTAACTTGTTCACAGTCATGCCATTAGTGTCCAGGTCGAGGCTAACTTGCCATTTTCAGTGTGGAGGTCGGTGGCTATCAACACGGACTTTGAAAACACAGATGCAGAAGGCTGAAATAAGTTCCTAATGGCAGGCTTATGCCCACATTATACATCAGGTGAGTCAGACTGGCGTGAAACCAATGACACAAAAGTGTATCAAATCACCTTCATGCACATGCATGTGTGATTTAGTTGTAGTTCCCTTTATGCTACCACAAAAAAATGTATTTATGAATTTAAATGTATATATTAAATACATTTTCACATACAGTAGACTGGTTGTCATTCCTCCCAAGAGCTTCTAATCATCAAAAATCTCCTTTGACTGATCTTTAACTTGACAAGAAATTGAGCTTGTAAATATGTAAATATTGATGCAGTATGGAAAAAAAAAAAAAAAAAAAAGCACTAAAAAAGACTATATTTTCTGTACAGGTTAAAAGTTTTCAATGTTGACTGAAGGTTGAGGGTGTTATTTTACAGGTACATTATAGAAACAGCCCGTCCCTTCTCAGTAATCTGTTGGTATGACTGGGCAACATTGGCAATATGGTAAGAAAAATCTTCTTTGAGCATCAGTTTGCTTTGTCAAACTTTTGTAGTTGGTTATTCACGAAGCTAAATTCCTTTTAGCAAATCCAGGCCATGTCATTTTTCAGGAATTGACATCCTGCCTTAGGTCAGTACAGTTTACAGGGTGAAGTTTTAATTTCTCACATGTACAATAAAAGCTCTTAGTTTTATCTTATTCCTATTGTTAGTTTTGCTTGACTTTCATTACATGGAAATACCTTTTTGATGTCTGTAATTACCATATTTTTTAATGCAGCTTTACTGCAAAAAGACTTTCCTCTTGAGGAACAGCAAAGATCTGATCTGAAATGAATTGTGTAGCTAATGATCTGTGGGTTTTATATGTTTTAATGCTCTGTTAAAGTGGCAGTGATATATTTCTTGTATGACAATGCATTTGTCACACGTGTGTTTCCCCACTGTAGGGCTGACATGAAACCTACCACCTTGCCTCTTCTACAACTTAATCCCCTCACAGCAGGGAATCTCTCAACCTTCAGCCTCACTGTGCTTTAATCAAAGATCCACATCGTGGCCTCCACGGGAGAACAAACCTCGTCCATCTCTGTCACCTCCCCCACTATATGATAATCATTTGCACAGTTTGTCTGTTGTCTAAGCTATGCAAATCAGATTGTGACTCACTGTGACTGTGCCCTTCAGTGTCTGGCGGAGATGATTTTTCATCATCTGCTTGTCAACGGTTAATAACGTTTATTTTTTTATGAATACCTAAACCCTGAAAGGGATTCTACCTTTAAAGCTACATTTGTATTATCTCAGCAAAGTTTGCATTTAGTGGAATACTTTTGCTCTTTTGCACCGAAGTGATAGTTCAGGCTACAGCCTCATTTATAAAATGGACACACACAGTATATTAATGTCCTTCAGCACCTCCACACTATGAGGTCCTCCTCCCAGGGTTTTTTAAACGTACCTTGAACATGTTATAAGGCTCAGTCAGATAGTTCTTTCCAATTGGCAGCCCCTAAGCTTTGGAATAGTCTCCCATTAAGCTTGAGATCTTTGGATTTTGTAGGCTTTTAAAAAAAAAAAAAAAAGCATCTAAAAGCATCTAAAATCTGTTCATACAGGGTTTAGAGTTGCATGTGGTATCTTATGTTTTAATCTTGTGCCTTATGTCGGTTCCCTCTGTATATTTTATCTGGTGTTTTATCTTTGTTTTATTTGTTTGATTCTATTTGATTTTATCTGACTTTGATTTTGTTTATGTGACGATGAAACATTTTGTGATTGGTGTCTGTGAAAGGTGCTATATAATGAAAACTTTGCTTGTTATTTATAAAACTTTACTTTGATGCGGAAACGATCTTTTCTCTAAGCGACATCCACACTTGACATAAATGATCTTCCTCTTGGTTATGTAGAGGTACTGCACTTTGGGACACGTGTACCCAAGACTGTGGTGAACTTTACATTAGCTTTATGAAAAGTTTGACAGGAATTATCAGTTAAAGGTGTGAAGAATTATTTGTGACACACTCACACAAATTTGCCTCTTAGAACCTGCGCAAGTTAAAAGTTTTTTATGCTCATCATCTTTGTCATAACTGATGTTCTGTTGATAATTTTCTCAATTAATTGATTAGTTTTTTGGTCTATAAAAAGCCAGAAAATGGTTAAAAAGAAAAAAAAATGCTGTTCACTGTTTCTAAAACAACAAACAACCCAATGATATTCAGCTGTCATAGAGGAGTAAAGAAAACAGAAAATATTCACATCTGAGAAGCTGAAATCAGAGAATTTGTTTCTTAAAAAAGGACTCTAAACAATTAATTGATTATCAAAATCGTTGTCAACTAATGGATTGATAGACTAATTGTTGCAATTATAAATGTAAGCACACCACAGAAATGAACTTAAAACTAAGTTCAAGTAGAGAACATTATTATAACTGAGGCTTGTCAGACAAACAGTGAAGAATAACTGTCAGACTGTGTTTCCTAAATTAATCTGAGGTTCGTCTGACAGTTGTAAGGGTGTAAAATCAATTTACTAAAACAAAACCAATCAGAGGAGCTGTTGTCTGTGTGTCAATTATGAGCCCACAAAGAGACGTGTGCTAAAAATAAGCATGAGAATTTCAGTCAGAAAGAAAGAGAGACAGATTTTAACACATGTAAATAATTATAATAACAACAGTGTATAAGAATCTGGAAAAAAAATAACAAACTCTTTGGATTAAACAAAGACTACATGTAATAATTTAATTGATCATCAGCTCTTCTGAAAACTGACCCATCACAGCATCACCTCTTTTCACCTCCAAATTCTCTTTTCTTTTCATGACTCCCAGATCCACCCCCTCAGTAGCGACGCTGTAATTAAAAAGTCTGAGTTTCCATTGACAGCTCCTTCAGGGACTTGGTGTGTAATGTACATTAGCAGTCTGGGGCTGCAGGTAGAACGTACCCCTGCCATCAGCACTTTGTTGTGAGACCCAAAACTGCTGCTGCTGCAGAAAGAGTCTGAGGTCAGTGTGTAATAACAAGTAAGTTATTAGAGGAAAAGCTGTGAGCATTTACATACACTGAAGTGTACAAAAGCAGACACAACACCTTCAAGAGGATGAGGGCTCTGTAAGTCCTTTCAAGGTGGATGATTATAATTAAAAAGGATTTCTATAACTACAGTGACTTTGTTTTTAAGTCAAAAAGGTGAACACTTATTTTACAGCCTGTTTTATTCAGCCTAATCCTTTGACTTCAGACACATCAAGACAGAAAAAGAGTTGTCTGAGAAATAGTTGCAACCACGATACCAACTTCCTCGACTGTTGATTTTTATCAGAAATAGATAAGAAAGAAAGTATGGCTTTGTAAATTCAAATAGCACACTGAGGTTAAACTGCGGGATCCAAAAAAGATAACATCTTAGCAGAACAGTTTGTCAGAAAAGCTTTAACAGAGCTATAAAAAAATGAAGTGAACTATTTTTGTCATCTTCATACTCATCTGTAGGCCGGGAGGAAGGCAGGTTAAAAACCATACACCCTTAGAAATAAACTGTCAAGTAGAACCAT
This sequence comes from Lutjanus campechanus, assembly GCA_027495735.1. Taxonomy (NCBI): domain Eukaryota; kingdom Metazoa; phylum Chordata; class Actinopteri; order Lutjaniformes; family Lutjanidae; genus Lutjanus; species Lutjanus campechanus. Next base: position 8,260 of record JAJHUR010072601.1, on the reverse strand, counting down.
AAGGGTTCTTTGGCTTCTCCCTGTAGGAGAACCCTTTTTGGTTCCCGGTAGAAGCCTTTATGAAAGGTTCCACTTGAGACCCTTTCAGAGAGTTCTACCTAACCCAACATAAACCATCTGTGAAAGGCTTCAACTAGAACCCCCTATGAGAAATTTTAAATGAGAACCCTTCTTTGGTGTAATGGTTCCACCCAGAACCCTCTCTGGGGGTTCGATCCAGAAATCTTCCACCTTCATAGGGTGCTAACAACAACCCACCCAGGGAGGTCTACTAAGAACCTTTTTATATTCTAAGGTTTTTTTTTCATCTAGAATACAATCAGGAAGTTCTACAGAGTTCCTTTATATATTTCAAAAGTTTTATATAGGACCCACTGAGGGGGTTCTGCTGGGAACCTTTTTATACTCCAGTGGTTTTATGTAGAAACAACCAGAGGTGTTCTACTGACAACTTTTTTATACTGCAAGGGTTTTTCTCTTGAACCTACCATGGGTGTTCTGCCAAGAATCTTTTTATATTGAAGTGTTTTATCTGGACCACATTCAGGGGGTTCTACAGAGAACCATATTATATTATGGTACAAAGAACCCTTGATGAACCCTTTTTGTTCTGAATGGAACCTTCAGTCTTATGAAGAACCCTTGAAACGCCCTTTCTTCAAACAAGTGTTCTTCAGAGGCAAATAGGTCTGGGTAGAGTCTCAGCCCTTCAAGAAAAACCTCTGTTTCTAAGAGGGAAGAGCGAGAGGAAATAATGATTCCAGATTATACTAATCTGCCCTAAAAGGTGTGTAAATGCTGCTCAGTATTACAACAAAAAATGTGTTTATGGCCCTGCAACACTCCACAGGAGAGCAACATAACCAAAGTAGGCAATAACCCTCTCCAGACTGCAAAATGTCATTTTCCCCGCCTGCTCTCCCACACAATGGAGAACCACAATCAAGCAGGCCTCGTATGTTGGCCGCTGTACGAGTGTCTGCGGCGGCTCACAGCTGAGTGATAAATTATAATCCAGATTCAACAATAGGCGGGCTTTGAAACACCGTGTTTGTCTGCTAGAAATCCTGGGTGTTACATAAGATGTACAGACACAGATAATAGATACTGAGAGGGCTTACACTGAGTCTGAGAACCTGAACATGATAAAACACCTCTGTGGGTTTGGTAAACAGCCACTGAAACAGAAAAATCTGGTGAACTAATGGATGATTCTAATGACTTTATATTGAGAAATCGGCTAAAATAGATGAAATACTTGCGTATGCATCGAATCAATGACCCTGGTGGGGGGATAAAGGCTGGACGTTTATTGAAAGTGCCGCTTTTCTATTTTCATTTGATTGGTGTTTCATTTGTGCAGTTGTGGATGGGGATTGCAGTCCTGCTCGGATATATATACACACACACAGAGGCAGAATGAGTGTCTGTTTAATGGGCTGGGAGCCAGCGGAGTGATGATTTCCCCGGAGAGCGGGCCACCGCCAGCAGAGGCAACACTGACTGCTGCAGAGCCACAGGTAGGCCAGCGTGGCACCACTGAACTAGGAAGGAACAGCTGCCCCCCGACCCCCTGGGAAGTGCAGTCAGCCCACTGAATGGATGGCTCAGGTGTGTTAGACGCACAACAGGACCTTTCAATACATCTGCCGTGGCACCTACTTCAGATTCACTGCCTCCTGCTGCCCTACCACTCACCACTAGCCTCTCACCAGGCAGGCTGCCTCTCTCTGCAGCCTCTCCATCCAGCAGGAGCACTCGATTCACATGAGCTCTGAAACAACATCCAAACGCTATTAAAAGAAATCTGACATTACTCCATTTATGTCAAGAACATTGATATTAGAGGATTCTGCAAAATTCTTCAGTATGTTCAGTGACAACATTTGTTTTATGTCCTGTGTCAATGTTTTTTTGCTTTGCTTGCTTTCTGCACTTTCTTTATCTACATATGATCAAAGTATGTTTATGGTTAAACCTCATTTATCCTTCTGCCAAAAGGAGTTAGGCCACACCTATGGCTACATGATTTAATGTAATTTCAAAAAGTGCACTGAGGTTAGACTTGTGAGCTCTTGACACACATGTTTATTCAAAAGTCTTGCTTTCTACAATACATTTGCATGGCAACCACAGTATAAAACGATTGTGCATGGGCAGAAATTACAAGGGGGACAGGGGGTAACATCTCTGGATGCATGTATGTCTAATACAGCAGGAGGTCCACAATCAAAATCATGAAAAATATTCAACCTGTTGGGTTTTAGACGTGTATTTATTATAAAGGATACTCTGTTGAATTAAAAATTTAACAATACAGTGAAATTAAATGAAACCCTTAAATATGGTTTCAGTTTGGTTAAAGTTAGGTAACTAAAATAGTTGGTTGAAATTAGAGAAAGATTGCATTATGGTTGGTTGCTATAGTCTGTGATGGGATGCAAACTTGAATGAACGAATACCAGATGTACTACACGCCGCCACCACCACCACCACCACCACCCCACAAATACTCGAGGAGTAGATTACTTCTCAGTTTGGTTATGGATGTAAAAACTGGACAAATATATCATCCATTAACAATAGGCTGAATCTGATTCCAATTTTAACATACCACCCAACCTTATTCTGCACCTCTCCTCAACACTGGTTTCTTTTAACCTTCACAGAAATGGTTTCCTGACCTTAACCAGTTAGTTTTAGTCACATAAACGTAACCAAACCTTAACCACAGATATGGCTGATCAGAAAACATGAGTTGTGACATCCTATTTTTGCTGTTAATTCCAAAATATTTCCTTCCTAAAATCTTTCACACCTAATTTAGTACTGCATATTATTTGGCATGTACTGTATTGATTTTTTTTTTCTTTTCCTCTCTTTCTTCATACCCCTCCAGTCTTATTTGGACCCTCCCATGGACATCTCCTGAACTGCTGAGGCTAGCAAAGGTAGCACTTTCTCTCTACTAGACATTCGAGTTTGGAGAAGAGAAGAGTTAAAAAGGGAAGGTGAAAGCAACTTCATATTCTTGGCTAGCTGCAGGGGACAGAAAATGAAAGAGGGCAGAGGAGTAGGGGAGGAATGTGAGGAGACTACATACATCTGAAAGAAGTTGTTGCAGAGAGAGAGGAAAAGGAAATGTCCGGGCCCTCAGGCTCTGGGACTCCCTGCCAACCTGCTTAGGCTGGCAAAACCAGTGTCATCTTTAAAATCACTTCTTACAGGATTTCTTCAAATGCTCTCCAGCAGGACCAGAATCTACTGAACATCAAAAAAAACCTCTGGATCCATTGCTTATTAATTCCTCATTTGAGCTGCATGTATCTGTAAGCACTGCAAGATGTACAATAATGTACAAGTTACTGTAAGATAGGTTTGGAGTGATTTGTCAATGTTTAAAATGATCAGTTATGAAAATATGTTGATTTTTTTCTTTATTTTGTCTTATCAGGCATCTGACACGTGAGGTCTGTGGGTGGAAATTAGACTAATTCTAAAATATGCAACTTCTATCATCATTCTAATGTCCTTTATGTGTCTATTTTAGGGATTATGATTGAATAAATATTGAAAGATGAGATGAGGAAAGGACAGGAAAGAGGAAAGGAAAGGAAAGGAAGAAACAAGGGGGAGAGGAAGGAGACCAAGAAACAGAAGAGAAGAGGAGAGAAGAGGTGAGATGCAAGGAAAGAAAAGGAGAGGAGAGGAAGAAATAAGAGTTGAAAGGAAACAGGAAGAGAAGAAGAGGAAGAAGGAAATGAGATTTAGAAAATGAGAAAACATGAAAGGAGAGAACGGGAGAGGAAAGAGACAAAGAAACAAGAGAAGAAAAAAGGGAGAGAAAAGGAGGAAAGATATGAGAGGCGAGGAAAGAAGGGACGGAGAGGACATGAGAGGAAAAGAAAGAAATCGAAAGGAAGGAAAGGAGGAAACGAGGGAGGAGAAGAAACAGCAGGAAAGACGACAACAGGAGGATGAAGAAGATGAGAGAAAAGGAAAATGGGAAAGGAGGAGAGGAGGAAACAAGAGAGGAGAAAAAAGGAAGGGGACGGGAGAGAGGAAACAGCAGGAGAGACGATGAGCGGGTGCGCACTTTAAGTTTTATTACAGTGGAGGCAGAAACAGAAACATGCAGTGGAGCGGGTGAGTTAGAAAGACGGAGGGAAGAAGGGGAGGCTAATGACAGTCAGGGAGGCAGACTGGGAGCTTGTAACGCCATCTCCACGCTCTGCTGGCCAAACAGGAGCTGATAGGGCAAATGTGTTTCTGCTCAGGTGTGCTGAATTATTAAACAGACAGCGAGAGGAGAGGCCAGTGAACATCAGCCTCCCTGACCGGCTGTGGATGAACCACAGTCACTCAGCGGTCAACACTGCACCTGTGTGTGTGCGTGTGTGTGTGTGTGCGTGTGTGAGGGGTGTGAAAGCGTTATCCACTGGTTATCTGTAAAACACTGACTGTTCTTGTCCTCTGTGGTGCTGCAGGCTCACCACCTCCAAATAGCGTCTACGTGTGTTACTAGAATATTCTAGGTTAAAAGACTCCACAAAGCCTCATGTGTTCCCACCAGTTGTGAAACCTCGATTTAGCCACACTATCACATTCAAGGCTAAAAGTCTCCTTATCCACTAATGCACATGTGCTGCTGAACTGTACCTACAATCAGTCTTTGGGTCTCTGGACTTCAGGTCAGCAGTTTCCTGATAGGTGAGCTGAAAATGTATTCTGCCAAAACTCACCTACAAATGAGAAAATAGTGTTTTAATCCACAGAAATTTGACGGAATCAAACAAAAAATGTAACAAGCCACCAGTGGTGCAATGTAACTAAGTACATTTACTCAAGTACTGTGCTTGAGTATAATTTTGAAGTACTTCTACTTTACTGGAGACTTTTTCTTTTCATGCCATAAAACTTCTGACAAGTTTACAAAATATGAGTTATAATAGGACTCCGTGTTATAAATTAAACTGCCTAACAGTTTATACAAGTACAGCTGAAACGATTGGATGATTAATAAATGGGTCGACTGACAGAAAATTTTGATAATTGACCTTTCCTCAGTCCCACCCCTTTTTTGCTCTGTGCTCCAATAACAGCTGAGCAAGAACCTCAGTCAACTTTCTCATTTCCTGTTTCATGTTCTTTGGTATGCTATGTGCTAGATTCAGTGATGTTTAAAAGTCGTTGCTGAGGGACATGTAAAAGTGACACATGGACACATAGCCACATCTTAAGCTAGCTAATGTTAGCAAAACACTAGATAGCTTTTTGCTAACATTAGCTATCAGATGTCACTAGATAGCTAATGATCAACGTAGATCAGCTAGCTAGTTAGCTACAGATTTGTTTGTTTTTTACAGAGCAAAACACCAGCTAACAAGGAAGCTAAGGATTGATGTAACTGAGGGGTGTTTGGCAATAAAATAGTACAGTAATATACTTTTACTTTATCTACTCCAGTAACAGGTAGTGTAAGGGTTTACAATTTCAAAAACAGTAATTATATTACAGTTAGTATTTAAAGTATCTCTGAGTTACTGAGTTACTTTTTGACCTGTAGGCTATCTTATGATGACATGTACATGTTGCAGGTCAGGTGAGCTGCTAGTCAAAAGGTTAACTGAAGGATGAAGGATGAGGAAGAGGGAGAAGCAGAGGCACACTTTTTTAAAATTATTGATTATTTTAATTTGTTTTGAATAATTTTGAGGTTTGAACTGTTGGTTGGACAAAATAAACATTGTGAAAGTGTCACCTCATGTCTCACAATTTTCAGAATTTTTACAAACCAAACAAACAGTGCACGGAGAAAAGATTCAGCAGATTAATCCAAAGTAACAAAAATCATTAGCTGAATTCCTATACAAAAAGTTAAACTGAGCTCTACCTCAACCAACCAACTAACAGTCTGCTTTTACATTAATGCATTAGTATTATATAATAACAGTCACAGAGGACATTTGTCTGCATTGTGTGCTGTTACATTTAATACCTTAAGTATATTTCCTAATTATACTTAACAAACCTCTAGGAAGTAACATTTTCAATGCAGGACTTTTACTTGTAACAGAGCAGTTTTACAGTGTGGTATTACTACTTTTACTGGATTAAAGGGTCTGGATACTTTCTCCACAACTTCAAGCTGCTGTGAAACATATTATCTTAAAACTAACTATAAAGAAGACTCTATGAAACTTCAGAAATTCAGGATAAAAGTTTTTAAGGCTGGGACATTTGTTTTTTTAATTCAGCTCAACCAAGTGTGATAATGTAATGCAAATGGTGCTTGACAAGACAATTTATCTTGGATGAGAAAAAAAAACATTGTAACAGCCTGAAACAAGACAGTACGACTTTACTGAATTGTCCGAATTGTACTGAATCAGAACAGATAACAGATGCTTTTTTTTGTTCTATCTGACTTTTTGCTCAGACAAAACAAGACATCTGAAGATGTAATCTTGGCCTCTGAGGAGATTGTTTCATTATTTTTTGACATTTTGTAGATGAAATGATTAATCGTTAATGAGAATAATAATTATTTTCAGCTCTAAACTGCAGAACGAAACCTTCACTATGCCCGTTATAGCCTGGTGTCTCAACTAAATGGACAAAATATGAGGTGTGAAATCTCTGTTTAGCTCCGCTGTGAACTCGTGTGCTCCCTGCTGTGATATATGACATGAATTGACATTAATCAGGACACATCCTTCAGAAGGCTGCTTTATGTGAATACTGATGCAATGCATTGGTCTAATGAGAGAGGGAGGGGGGTGCGGGGGTGAGGAGGGGGAGGTCAAAGATAAGAGCAGGATCATAAAACACCTGGAAGGGAAACAACATTAATGTGAGGGAGCATCACGCTGTGAAAAGCAGGGACAGAGAACATATGGAATAATGTTCCTGTAATTCCTGGCAAGAGCGCTCGACCAGAAAATTACCTGAAGAGGTTCATGGTTTGTGTCATGCTCAGTTTGGTCAACACGTCAAGATGTTATAGAGCCAATAATATATGATTTGCTGCAGTTTATTAGACAAACAAAATATAAAAACTAAAAGGCCAATTTAGAAAATTTGGCATTTTCAGAGACAGAGATTTTAGTTTCAGCAGCCACATCAAGGCAGTAACTGAATCATCCTTTTATCATCTAAAATAAACAGCAAGAATTAGAGGTCTCACATCCAGACAAGATTTAGAGAAGCTATTCATCTCCACCAAGGTGCACTGCTGCAAAGGTCCCTTGTCTTGTCTCCCTGAGAAGCCAGACGACAGCAACACCTTTAAGACGCTACTGCAAGATTTCTATTAAAAACCAGGAGAACTGAAAATATTACCTGTTAAAATATATACTGTTAAACATTATAATGTTTTTAAATCCTCCTTCATACTGGCTTCCACTTAGTCATGGAACAGATTTTTAAGTGCTGCTCGTTTACTTAATCACCATGAATCTGAGCCAAGACATATTTCGGATAATTACAAATAGAAAGCTAACAGGTGCCTCAGATCTTTATGAACCACACTACCACGCAGCACACATATGGCACAACTTATTATTGCACTGTAACTGCACTGAAACTCTATATCTCGTGTATGTTTTTTTGAATGTTTCAATTCATATTTTTCATTTTATTTTATTTCAAAGGATTTGATTTTGCTCTTAATTGTGTTTCTAAACTTGCAATTATTGACTTTTTGGCCACTTGGCAGCAGCACTTCAAGCTGTAAAAACAACACTGACATATTGTCACCTCATGAAGTTGTTATACTGAATGTGTTACAGGACGAAATTAACATTCTTTCATTTGGAGTCACGTTTCTGGACACTTGGTGAATCTAAGTCCAATACTTAATCTCTTTTTTTTTTATCTCTTTTTGGTCTCCACCAACTCTTAAACGTCCAGTGTGTAAGATTTACAGGGGTTTGTAGGCTGAATATGGCAGAAATTGAATACAATATTCATAAATATGTCCTCATGAGTACTAATCACCTGAAAATAAGAATCAACGTGTTTTCATTACTTTAGAATGAGCCGTTTATATCTACAAAGGCCGCAGGTCCTCTTCCACAGAGGCTGACATGTTTCTACAATAAATTAAATACGTCAAATATTTAATCTTTTTTTATTATCTCTGTTTTGGTCTCCACTAACCTCTGGAGGGAAGTATCGGGCTCTTTAGCTGCTAATTGCTTCACTATCTTCACCAGCTAGTTGCTTTGCTAGAAGCTTTGCAAATAGCATATTTTAGAAC
>JAJHUR010072600.1:0-16575 GCA_027495735.1 Lutjanus campechanus | reverse complement strand
CGTGTGTGCATGCGTGTGTGTGTCAGTGTATGTGTGTGTTTGACTGAGTGAAAGTGAAAGAAAGAAACAGTGGTATAACACCAGCTTGTAATTCTGTTATATTGTAATGTTGTTAAATCCAGCCAGACAAATATATTGGTCAGCTGATATGAAGACGTTTTTGTTTTTGCAGAACATAACGCAGAATGTTTTTGTTTCTTTTAGTTTTATAGGTAGCATTTTCACATATATTCAATATTTCTTCTTAATTTAAATCTAATTTTAAAAATCAATCAAAATACCTGTGAAAGTTTATTGTTTTAATGCTGGATTATACACACAGGGTGCAAATTAACTTTTAGTGAATAGGCTGAATGGCTAGTGAATGTTAATGTGCATAATCACTGGAAACAGTATGGATAAAACGACCCCTCGTTAAAACTTGTCTACTTTTTAAACTCATTCTTTTATCTCAACCACAGCGCTGTTTTTCCACATAACAGCTTTTTGCATTTTAAGTTTATCTGAAGCGAATACAAGGCTTCAGGTTTCTGAGCTCAACAAATAAAGTGGGTATCTTCCAGATGTCTGTCATCACTTACAGTTCTTTTAAGTCAAGGTTAAAGACTCACCTGTTCACTGCTGCCTTTGACTAAAAGGCTTTTACTTTTTAAATTTTATATTTTCCTTCTAAGCTCACTATTTTAATGTGTGTTTTTATATAATGTGTTGTTTTAATGTTTTAAATGTGTTTCTTTTTCCCCTGTTGTTGTATTTAAATGTCCTGTGTGAAGCACCTTGAATTGCCTTGTTGCTGAAATGTGCTATACAAATAAACTTGCCTTGCCTTGCCTTGCCTTACATTAAAAGCCCATTAGTAGTGGTGTCTTTACAGCCAGTATGATCAGGAGGAATGATTGAAAAAAAATAAATAAAATAATAATAACCTGTCTCAATGTACATATGGGCACTTGATTATTGTTTAAACAACAAAGAATTGTAAACTCGTATGTTATTGTATTTTGGTTACTGGAAAATATATTTAGAGATGATATAATTCTACCTGGAAGTCAACTGTAAGTCTAGATAAAAGTATTACTACAAATGAACTCTAATTATCTAATTATTAGGTCAGTACAATACATTATACACATACATGCATTACTTATACTGTTTCATTGCGCTATGAAGTTGTTATTTGATTGATAGATTACAGTTATAGTTATTTTTGCATATTATAGCATTACTTTATTACAGTATACTCTATAGCTGCAATGATTAATCAATTATGAATCAATTATTAATTTAATCGCCAACTATTTTGATAACAGATTAACCAGTGTGAATAAGTTTTTGACAAAAAGAAAGTCAAATTATCTGATTCCAGCTTTTTAAATGTGAATATTTTCTGGTTTCTTTGCTCCATTATGACAGTAAACTAAATATCTTTGGGTTGTGGACAAAAAAGTCATTTGAGGACATAATCTTTGGCTTTAGGAAACACAGATCATTACTTTTTACATTTTCTTCCAAACAACTAATCAATTAATCAAGAAACTAATCGACCAATTAATCGACAAAGAAAATATTCATTAGTTGCATAGTGACTATCAGCTGCTTATAATGTGCCTAACACGTCATATAATGCAGCGCGAGCACTCGGACTACAGATTACTTCTGATGGCTGCTGACCTGTTGGACAAGCTAATCAAGCTTACTTGAACCACTTTAAAATAATTGAAACTGGACTGACATTTTCACCTCGGACTGTTAACTTATTTAAATGGCTAATATAGTACAGCTAAATTCCTCACTTCCTCCTCAATTATTTACTCCCTGGTTCACAACGGGGCATCAGGGGCTGATGGGATATCAGAGAGTGAGGCATTGTGGGACAGCAGGACACACCTGCGGTCGTCCAGGCCAGCACCAGAGCAGCTAATTGGCCAGGTTCTAAATATTTAATGGAGGCTTGACCTGATTGGCTGTTTTAATTGCTCCAATTAAATGATTCAATAGCTGGCAAGGAGGGGGTAGTCAGCCGGTCAATTTAAACAGTGACCGGTTCAATGTATTGAGCCTTCAACACCCTCATAACATGGCGTTTCCAATTAAGTGACTGACTGATTGATTAACTAATTCACTAACGTAGTAAAACTGATGCCATGTAAAGGTTTTGAGGCAAGTATCCAGTAAATATTGCTAATAATCGAAAACAGAAAAAAACATTTTTCACTTTCTACATTTTACATACTTTTGCCCATTGTCTTACTCTCAAAAGTTATTTCCTTAAGAGGCAGAAAGGGCACAGCACCCAGATCACACCAACACACACACACACACACGCACACACGCACACACACACACACACACACACACACACACACAGAATATACAAATCCAATCAGACTGAGGGAGTGAACTTGTCTCCACCCAAACTGGATCAGAAAGAAAGAGCAGGAAAAGAAAGACTGACGCATAGTAGCGGAGAGTGATCGCAGGGCAGGCAGGCCCGCACTCTCTCCACTATAGCAGCTCTCCTTTCATGAATGTCCTTGAGAGGGACACGAGAGAGGGAGGAATGAAGACAGCTGGAGCAAAGAGAGACAGGAAAAAAGTAGAGAGAGGAAGAGCGACAGCAGAGCACCAGAAGAGAAGAATTAAAAAAAAAAAAAACACTGGCGCTGCTCAGCCTAGCAACACCAAGTCCATAAATTCTCCCTTGTTCTCTTTAGGATAAGTTAAAAGATTTTGCCATGTCGTTGCAACATCACAGCGAGAATTATTTATCTGATTATGGCGGTAATAATTACCCAGCTGTTTATTGCAGATAGAGGAATAATTCATGCAGTCAACAGGCCGTGTTGGTGGTGGCGGCGGCGATGACACCAGCACATTTAGTAAATATGCAAAGCGGGCTTGCTCTGCTTTCCTAATTGCCCCCATCGTCCCACTGCATGCCCTTATTAAAGCCCAGGAACTTTAAGTGTCTCCCTGACAAAGTGATAAATTGTTGGGGTATCAAGGAAAACTGTGGCAGAGTGGGGACTGCACCGGGGTCCTGACTTCATTAGGCTATGCAGAAGGAGAGAAAGGATGAATGAGGATGGACACTGAAGCACAGTGAACCGGTGGGAGAGAGAAAGATATAGAGCAAAATAGATTGAGAAAGAGAAGGAGAAAGAGATTGGAGATTGAGGAAGGGAGGCGGAGAGAGGGCAGGGGATAGAAGAAGGTAGTGTAAGTAGTAGCGTGTATTAGCTGGATGCTGTACCTAATGAAATGACACAGATGGTTTCGTGCGGGGGAGATCTGTCATGAGCGGGAAAAAGAGACTGAAACAGAGAGAGAGAGGTTCGGCAGTCTATGTATTACTCCTATATCATTACCATGTGCAGCCGATCAGCCCGCACTAAATGGGGACCATTAGTCCAACTTTGAATAATTTATGCAGCGGGTTGGACAGACAGACAGACTTACAAGTGGGAGAGAGCAGGTGGATTAAAAAGCGGACCTTTGCGGGGTGAGTGATCAGGCGGCGTACGATCCAAGGGCTCAGCAGCTAACACAGAAAGGATATTTTAAATAAATGCCTGCACGGCGTTAATTGATCGTGACCCCGGCAGCACTAAATAAACATGTGATTAACTGGAGAGAAAGTGACCTCAACACCCCAAACCACTGTGGAGGAGGGGCTGTGTGTGTATGTGTGTGTGTGTGTGTGTGTGTCGTATGAGGAGACTGGGGATGTCACACAGTTGATAATGAAACAGTGAGAGCAAACAGTTAAATGGCATCACATTAGGGATGTTAATGATTAATCATTAATCGATTAATCGCTGTTAAGAAATTAACTAATTATAAATGTATTAACCAGCAATGTCTGTTTTGTGCACCATTTCTCCAGGGCTTGCAGGCTTTTCATGATTTGGTTTGGTCTACATTGTTAGTCTAGAAATGGCAGCAACTGCACCTCATTTGACACTGTTTGGTTCAGCAGAGCCATTTGTTGAATAAGGACAGGGGCAGTCATTTGAAACAAACAAACTATTTTTATTATCCTGCTTCTGTTTGTTAAAATTGTTTGTCCTTCATTAATTAATGTTTCACATAACTAATGTGTTGGTAAAATGGTTTAAAGCTACTACAAAGAGTTTTTAATGGGTTATGAAATCATCTCAATTAATTACTGATGCCTTTATATGACCTACATAACCAAACAAGACCATCCAAGAGAGAGGATTTGCTGCTCATTCAAAGTACTTTTCAGTCAAGTTTGTTAAATGATAACAGTATACAGCATGCTTGTATATTTATGTACTGGGTAAGACATTTTCCTCTTTTACATCAGGTTGCAGAGGTATCGAAGTATCAATACTTTGTCAATACTGTGTGTGTAAAACGATACAATATTGATTGACTCTAGTATAGGGGTAGGTGAAAACAATATCACAATGTTTTAGGATATTCTGCCATAACAATATTTGCGATGATATGGCAAAATAATACAAATGTGATAAATATGTTTGGTTTAGAAGTTAGTGAAATTAATTTGTTGTATTGCCCCCTTTTGCAGTTACAGTCTTCATGCACTTCTTACATGTTACAGTGGTTTATTGTACATCTGATCTTTTGTAACTAAACCACTTCCACACCACTGAAGTCACTTCCCTTTTTGGAATTAACTCCTTCACTATAATAATTATCACAATCAGTTTTTTTTAACCATGAAAAATATTATATCATTAATGATACAATATGGCACACACCTCCGGTATTGAAAGTACTCAGCTGTTAATTCAAGCCCTCAGTTTAATTCAGCCCTCACTGTCTTGCCTCAAATTTGGCTTGCATCATAGCAAAACCAGACAGGTTTCAGAGACTTTTTCTGTGTGCTGGATGTTAATAAATGAAAAAAAAGGATAATCATCCTATTTTGTGTGGCTAGGCCCTTTTTTGCCATGGTATAAAAAGAGGTGTTGAGTATTGTTTTCTTATACTGGTATCGTATTGAAGTTTAAAATTCTGGCATCGTGACAACTCTACAAGACATAGTGGAAAAGCTGTAAACTGTTATAAGCACAATTGCACCAGTGTCTTTCATCACTGTCAGTGTCAGAACACTTGACAAAGTTGTGTGTGTTTGTGTGTCTGTCTTCATGTGTTACTAAAGAGGCAACACCTCCTTAATGGACTTTAACAGCTTAGTTCCCCCTACCTCTAAAAGGGGCAAGGAGTGTGGAGGAAAGGTGGAACGCTGGTGGGGAAGTGAGGGGGGAAGTCAGTGATCCAAGGAGCACTTTAACAAATTTACATTTAATTTTAGCAGAAGCCTAAAGATATTTTCCAGTAAAATATATTAGCAACATTAAAAATGTGACTATTAGCTAAACGTGATGGTTTTTTTTGTCAAAAATAAAAGATGGCGTATCTCTAGCAGTAAGCCCTGGAGCACAGGATGTTTTATTAATGCACGAGCTGCGGTTCAAATCAGAGGCTAATTTTTAATTTCTTCACATCGTTCACTTCTCTCTCTCTCTCTCTTAGCCTCAAGCACTTTAGAGGACTTCTCTCTCTCTCTTCTTTCCTCTCTATCTCTTTGTTACTCTGTCTCTTTCATTCCTTCACTTTTCCTCTCCTCTTCCCCTGTCCCTGCTCTCTTCCTCTGAGGTAACCACTAAACAAGCACAGATCTTAACACCTCTCTCACTCTCACTCTCTCGGACACACACACACACACACACACACACACACACATATTTTAAGGTTATGGGTACACAAGTACACCAACTGCCTTTACGCTAATCAAATCAATTCATCTTGACTGACATGTATTAGCTGACTCCCTTTGCGGTCCTGTAGTGGTCCCTGGGCAAAAATTTGTTTTAACACAACACATAAAGGGTAAATGGTAGACAAACTCAACAAGACAGAGTGAGTGAGAGAGAGGAGAGAGATGGGAAAAGATCATAGTTTTCAACAACTGCCTTCCATTCAAAGTTGTACAACAGCGACTCTCTTCAGCTTTACATACTGCAACATTTGTTTTGTTTTACCTGACAAGTTCATTGTTCCTTGAAAGTCCCTCCAGATAGCTCTTGCGTGCATAGAAATTATGAATATACTTCCGCACAAAGAATCCTCTCCATCTCTGCTGGATCTGTGAGGAATTAAAACATGACAGATGTGTACTAGAGAAGTTTTCCAACAACATGGTGAAATGTTTAACTGTTAACAAATATTAAAGAAACAATTTGTTTCACAGAGCAATTATTTCAATGGCTAAAATTTAACAGGGCTGTCCTTGGCAGATGGTAAGATAAAGCACTGTGGCATGTCATGGCGATGTTCAGGTCTTCATTTTTCAGATTTGTTTTGTCTTCTAACTTCAAATATAAAAAAACATACCAGCATAATACTAAGTTGTAGAAACATAGATATTGTTATTTATCTCATCATTATATTTGCTGTCTAAATACAGCCTTGACGATGCTTCCTCTCATGACTTACAGGGACAGTTCACCCCAAAATCAAAATCACATACTTTTGGCCTGTAGTGCTATTTATTCATCTAGATGGTTTTGGTGTGATTTGCTGAGTTTTGGAGAGATCAGCCTTCGAGATGTCTGCCTTCTCTCCAAAATAATGGAGCTAGATGACACTCAGCTTGTGGGGCTCAAAGCAGATTCAACCTTAGAAACAAGGTAGTTCCACTATTTTTGTTTTTTCTCTTTGAGCACCACAAGCCTAATGTTATGTAATCCATCCTATTGGAGAAAAGACAGACGTCTCTATGGCCAATATCTCCAAAACTCAACAACTCACACCAAAGCAATCTACAAGAATAAACAACACTACAGGTAAGACTAAAAATATGTATTGTTGATTTGAGGGTGAACTGTCCCTTTAAACTTGCAGAGGACACATTTAAACAAGACAGATCAAGATATGAATATAATGGGAGAACACATGTATAACCATGTATACAGTATTTCCTCTTTAGTGATGGAGGGACAATCCAAGGGGGTACAGATAGCTGTCACAGCTCCATACATTTAACTGTATCAGTCCACATTGATTGTGGAGGCTGCAGATTAGCTAGTGCACACACACCCCCACACACACCAGTGGACCATTTTAAAGCAAGGGGGCGGATGTCCTTCAGACTAATTAGGAGATTAAAACAATGGCAGGTAAAAGAATAATCACAGTATGAGAAGAGGGAAGAGGAGAGGAGAGGAGAAGTGGAGGATGGGGAAAAACAACAAAGAGCAAAATGAGAATTAGCATTGATCTGCCAGTCAATAGATAATTTTAAATAAAGTAATTGCCGCCTCCCCACTTCTTGCTGACCTTTGTTGACTAGTGAAATCGATGCTGTTGAATCTAATACAAATCCGAGGTGCGGCATGTAAACACTGGTTTCTATTACGGCCCTAATACATTATCCTCTGTTAGCTACCACCCCATGATAAAGACAACAGGAGGAGAGAGATAAAAAAAAAGAAAAGAATCAAAATTGATTCAAAGGAAGTGTCACAAGGGGATTCTGAGATGATTGTTTTTCCTTTTGTGTGTCTCTCTCTCTATTTCAGTTTCATATACACGAGCAAACACTGTTGGTTTATTCTGTCCACATGGCCAATGTACTAGAAGAGATTCTGATATTGTAGTGTAGTGCTCACAGTCCTGCCAATTTTTTGAAGGATACAAGCAATATAAGAAAATATAATATATCTTTAAATCTGGCGCACATAGTAATAAAACTTCTTCACCTTTCAACAGGTGGGAGGATCCAGATGCTAGGTATATTTTCACAACACCAATTTCAATTTCTCTCTATATTTGCCCCACGGTATCTCTACAGAAGCAGTGGGCAATACACAGTGCAGTCCTCAAAAGCAGTGGCAGGAGTGTTCCTAAAACCGTCATATATGTCTTTCATTAAATATTTTATAGAAATTTCCACCACAGTTTAGATTTTTGTCATAAGTAGTTTTCTGACTACATTCCAAAGAAGACATGTTGTAAATTTAACTTTTTTCTGCATTGACAACAGAGCAAAAAGGCTAATCATGGCCATAGGATAGGAGTTGGTGTTTGAGGGGTCAGGCCACCTCCCCAACAGGACCCCCTGACCCCCTGGAGAGAAACAAAATATTTTATTTTAAACTGTGTATTCTTCACATTCAGACGTTCTTGTTTAGAGACTTTCATTTAGAAAATTTACCTTGAAAGTACACATCTCAATTCCTTTCACACATTCTCAACAATGTTTCCTGCAGTCCTGGGCTGCAGTAATCACAAACATTGTGCTGTCAGGCTCATGTAGCACTATAACTTGACTCTCTCTTTGTTGTTTATGATGTTGCACTATCTTGTATCTTGTTGGTGCTAAGTGTGTTTATTGTACCACTGTGATGTCTGTAAAGACTTGTTTCAGTAATTAACCTGTTGAGAATTAGCCTTGCCAAGTGATAAGGTAACTAGCTCAGCTAGACTTTCATTTGGTGGGCTATAAAAGGGACATTAACCCTATGCAATCTAAGAAATCATACTGTATCTTTAAGTCTAACATACATAGTAAAGACACTACTCAACAGGCCAAATGGCTATATTTTCACATTAGATTTTATTATATTTTTAACCTTTTATATTATGCCTAATTGATTTCTCTTTGTATTTGCTCCATGATATCTTTTAGGGATTAGTGCAGTACACAGTGCAGTGCTGAAAGACAGTGGCAGGATTGTTCCTAAAACCTTCATTTATGTCTCTTGTGGTGGGAGGAAATTGGATCAGCCAGAGAAAACCCAGACAAACACACTGAGTAAAGTGCACAGAAAAAAACTAATTTAGCCCTTGTGGGGTTCAAACCCAGTACCTTCTTGAATTGCTAACCACTGAGCCCTTTTGCTGCCCTGTTCACATATTTTCATTTTCTATTAAAACTCAGATTACTTCCTTTAGGAAACTGTGGTCATTTTATATGGGTAATAAAGGCCTCTTTTCTCTAACTTCAGAAGCTTCTGCTCTGTTCTACATGGTGACATCACCCCTAACCTTTTGCCCTGTGACCTAAAACAGTTGGGTCAAACACTACTCCTGAATCTATGTCTCTCCTATTATGTGACATTTATTGAAACGACAGGGTGGTCAGCTTTATTTGTTTGACTTTCTATTAAGTGTGAAACCCGAAGCCCTTTCCAGGCTTTTGCACCAATATGAAAATATTGCAACCCTCTCTGTCCAGCTGGACAGCGACACACCCTCTTCAATAAACACTAGTGGATTTTTTTTGTTGGCCTATAAAACCCTTTAATGGTGTAGGCAGAATGAAACTGTTAGCCAAAACAGTATGCTATATGGAATTGTAAAAATATAAAGTTTCTGTGCAATATCCTTGTGTAAAAGTGCCAAAGCATCAGTCACAGCCACGGTGGTATGATTTATGGGTTGAACAGTAGTAGCTGCTGAGGGGGATAAACGGAGCATTTGATGGCCATGAGCACGGAGGAAAAACAAAAGATAAACTAAAAAGAAATGTTGCTAAAACTGTGATACAAGACAGATTTTGAGATAAAGGATAGAAAATACAGAATACACTTTTATTGAGATAGCCTCTTAACAAGTGCTGAGCATTAAGGGAATAGGTTTTAAAGGAAAAATTTGTAATATATTTACTGTAATAATAAATAGTAATTCATGAAATGAGCATGATATGTCATCACAGATTAAGGAAACATGGTAAGTTGAAATACCGGCTTCTCTGACAACAGTGCCACAGCAGCGGTGTCCCTCTTTGAAATTTCTATTCCGGTCTGTGACTTGTGTTATTGTTTGCCTGTTTCATGTTAATTAAAATTCAAATTAATGCCAAATGTTCATCAATTGAGTAAGTGTCTGTTTATGAGTCCTAAGAAATCATTAATAACCTTTAGAAGGAGTAGATGTATACAACGGTTAAATTGAGCACCATGTTAATGGTGTTTGGCAGGCAGTCACTCAACTCCAGAGTGTGTATTTTTCAGAACAGTGGGCTTTTGTTTTCAGGATAACTAACTTAGCTTGACATTGACAAATAGTTGACAGTCATTAACAGCTGATCAACTTACAGTGTAGGACTTATTTTCGCTTGTTATTGTCAAATCACAATGTTGCGCTTGCCTTGTACTTTCATAGTGTTCCTGCAACCTGCCTGAGCGTCCTCATGTCTGGGGAGGAGGGGATGGTGGGAAACAACTCACTTCAAGCACAGATCATATACTAAATAGGGATTCAACCTATTTAATATACAGTCCGTGGTACCAACTCACTATTTGGACTGCAGTACTCATTTTTGGACGTGACATTGTAAGATATTGCTCCTTGGAGTTTATATATGAAACGTGTACAGTTTCGTCAGTATGCATCAGGGCTATTCAGCTGATGGCACATGGGCCATACCCAGACTTTTGACCATGTATAAATATGAAATTTAGTCATTATAAGTATAATTGTGATTTTATCTAAATAATGTGCTAACATTCGAAGTTTATGGGTGTTTACACTGTGAATTTGAAGATAATTATTTTATTAGTTTCCCATTTATCAGTTATGTGTGTCATTAAGCACAAAGACACTTATTTTAAAATGTTTTAACTCTGTTTAAGACTGTTTAAAGAGAAGAAATTTATAGTCAAACTGGGTGAAAAAGATGCTAAATTTAACATTGTGTTTATTCAAACAACAAGCTACTACTGATCAAAAAATTACAAAGGTGCATTGTTTTTTGTACATTATGCTTCTTTTCCAAATGTAAAAAGTTATACAGTAGAGAAAAAAGTTATAAAGTAGAAAAGTAGAAGTTTTGTCTTACACATTAAAATTTCTAACTTAACAGGTCAGATATAGGAAATATAAACATCCATCAACTTGGCACTTTACTTTTTTCAAATCTGGCCCTTCTAAAAATAGTAACTGGATGGACGTATGGTTTACATGGACCAATGTGTAATGTGCGGACAGGCACATAATCATGATAGATTATTTTGAAATAGCCAAATAAAACAATCAGAATTTTTTGTGTATATTGTACCTGATTCTAACAGGCCTAAATGATGTATAAAATAAAATTCTACAGGAAAGTTAACATGAGGGCAAAAATGTTAGAAAAAACAAGATTTAAAAAGTTACTATGATGGAAGATTTTTGCAATGAAGTGCTTACAGGCTGTTTATTCATGGGACCTCCCATTCGCGGCACACACAGAGAAAAAGAGTGTCCCCCTACCACGACACTCCATTTGCTAAAACAAGACACTGTGGTGATATTTACCCTGACCGCCATCTCCTCGTAGAAATTCATCTTCATGATAAAATATGCCGCCTGTGAACACAAAGGAAAAGATGGCGTTACATCTTGTCTCCCGGTCCTCTGATCTGTCCACAGCAGGCGTCAAAGATAAAGAGCTCTTTATACATAATACATTGCACAGAGGCAGCACAGATAGGGCCACTGTAGAGGGGAGGGAGGAGGGAAGGGGGCAGAAAAGGAGAGAGGGCAAGCAAGAGAGACAAGAGGAACAAGAGAAAAAAGTCAGGGGAATGGAGAGAGAGCAGTTAGCGGGGCTTTGTATCAAGGGGAGGACGGGACTCTCTTAATACACCAACGCAGACAAGGGCCAAGAAAATCTATGGTAGTCAAGCAGCGAGCTAATGGAGATGTATGACGGCCAAACGCTCTCCTCTGGATTTCATAATCAATGACAGCGCTGCCAGAAGTGACAAACAAAAGGGCCAGAGAATATTCAGCAGCGCACTCGACAAGCCGTCACACACACCAAACGTGGCAGCCCAACCACTGGGGGCACATTTCAGGAGCAAACTGGAGAGTCGGCCATAAAAGGGATTCATATCTCAACACGTCTTTTTTAATAACGACAGGGAAGAGAGGGAGGAGAGGAGAGGGAAGGAAGACAAAGACTTGAAAGGAGGTTGTAAATTCAGCTTGATGTTTTGAGATGAGGCTTTGTGCGCGTCACATTACACATGATAAGGTCCGCAAAGAGTGAGAGGAAAAAAAAGACAGGCAGAACAGAATGTCTCAGGGCTAATTCAAAATAGTGCACTGTGGCAATTTTGAGTGATTCAAATTAGCGCTCGTCTGTTTCCAAATGAGACCAAACAGCCTCTTTTTAGCCCATATGTGTGTTGTGACACATCCTTCATCGTTTATTTCAACACCCCTCAACCCCACCCCCACCATCACCACCACTACCCCCCACCTTTCCATTTCTTGAACGCCTCCCAAACGGCGGCTGGCAGTTATGCTTTAGCAAACAGTCAATTTACAGGCATGATAAATAGCTTGTTGTGATACGTTTACAAAACTCAATCCAGGGGAAAATTATACGTGAGAGCGCTGGGTATTGGATCCGGTATCAACAATCTGTTCAATTAAGAAGCAGTTGGAGGCAATATGCTGAAAATGGGGCCTTGTTTTTACTAAAGCACACACATACACACACACATACCATACACACAAACTCCTCCACACTATGTTTTTCTCTATTCCTCTCCATGCTCTTTCTATATACATCCCAGGAGTTGTGATATAGATGGAATTCCTTATCATATTGCATCATATTTCCTAAGTGCTAATTTCCCAGTGTGTAATGAGTGAATTATATCTCTTAAGGTCAGACGCAGGGACTTAGGAATATAGCAATTGAATTCTAATGCATGCTATCATAACATAATCAATATATCTATAGCCATTCCAGGCACTGGCTTACCTTCACCATTTGTCTGAAACGTGCCCTTGCTGTGAAGCCCCGCCATATCTTCTGTATAATGATTGCCTTCTTGTGCAGATGGCTGTAAAAAAAAAAAAAAAAAAAAAAAAAAAAAAAGAAACAGTCATTTTGAAAAAGTATTGGGTGTGTATTTTTCAGTAGTTAAAATGAAAAGAAAACACTGAAAAAAACATTATTTAGACACACATTGAAGGAAGGAAATTAAATAATTACATTTTTGCTCAGAAAAGAGTGGTTTTGTTTTCTGCATACAAATGTTAGGTTGTAAAGGACTTTAATTAAAAGGTCAGGGAAACATTACACTTACAAACACATGCTCAAAGACACACACACACAGAACATTTCTGCTCCTCCAGGCTTTTCGATCATGTCTGATGAGCCTTTCACCCCCTTTAGTCGGCAGCACACATTTGTATTCATCTTCAAACATACTCTAAATGCAAGTCCACTGCGATTCTCTGCCTCCAATGAGGCCATCAATTTCCAAAAGGCCATTCATATGCCCAGAAAATCAATGCTTATAGTGGGGAAAGCACAACCCCGGAGTTGCACTTAGGCAGCTAAAATTGTTGCTAATTATCCACTTAACGCATTGATCAATTAACTAAAGTAATCTGAATTAACCTACTGTCTGGAAGTTTGTCTGCTGACCCTGCAGAATGGTGCTGGGGTCACAGTATAGGAACAAGCACAGAGATAGAGGCATTAGTTTCTCTGTGCGTGAAAGGAGCACAGAGTGCAAGCGACATTTATTCCTCTAGGCCATTTGCAAAGCTCTAGAAGTGGGATAATTATGAGAGTGAGCTAGGATCAGGGTTTCCCTTGAAATTAACTCTTAGAGTCCTGCCAGAATGTTTTTCAAACCCTGAGGGAAAAAAAGCAAACCTCAAATTGCTATATAAAATATTAAGGCTTGTATTCTTTTTTGCCTAAGGCATATGAAGGAGTACCAAAAATCTATTTTTCTAGTTTACAGATTCAAATTGGACTAACACACCTTCACAGACATTATACCTGAGGTAAGCCCGAATCTTGCAGGCTCTGAACCAGCTCTGAATCCGGGTGGCGGCCTGGTTTTCCCTCTGTCTGTTCTCCTCAGCTTGGCTAAAGCACACAAACACATAAAATTAACAGTGCACCTCAGTGTTTCCAGATTGGGCAGTTTTTCCACCCAATTGGACTGTTTTGGATTGAATTCTGTAGGTTAAAATGAGCTTGGGTATGTGGACAGGATTTAGGCTGGTTTACCATCTGGTTTACCATGAGTTGGGCTGGTTTTTAAATAAATCAAATATTACAGTATATATATTTTGTTTGTGTATATGTGTGTGTGTGTGTGTATATATATATATATGTATATATATATATATATATATATATATATATATATATACACACACACACACAAAAAAATATATATATATATAACTTTGGTATGGCATAACTTTTATTCATTCTGCTGAGAGGTGATATGAGTTATGATGATTACCCACACACCTGTGGCTTACCATTGTGACAAAAATCTGTATGCTGGCAACATTACAATGACATAATTTGTTTGGCTTTTTGAAAGCATGGGGTTGCACGTAAATCTCTTTTTCTTCTTCTTCTCTCTTTGTCCGTATGTATGTGGTGGGAACACTTTAAATCAGTATAATGTAAAGGCTTGCTGCAGTTTACCAAGCTAAATAAAACCTATTTTTTGTAATTTGAGCCTTTTATTTTTGCTTTATTTTTAAGGTAGAGGGCAGTGACACTAAATTGTGTTATATCATGTAGCCTCTTATCTGTGTTATCTGTGATAAATTTCACCGGATTTTGGGCATTTATTGGCCTGGAACATATGAAACCAATCCGACAACACTGGTGTAATTTAGGTGCAGCTAAGTTCATTATCTCGCAGTGATTGTGCATTAATTCTTTTAATGTATTAATGTATGTATTAATATTGAGTAAAACGATATTAACATCTGTACTTTCAAGTACACAGCCGGCTGTGGGTCTAATGTGTTCTGCAGATGCTTCAAAATTACCTGTTTTATGGCACCACCGCCAATGTATACAAGCTACATTGTAAATTTAAGTACAAATTGCAGGCTATACTAAAGCACCATCATAACTAAAACATTAGAAAAATCTCTATTGTTTGCATTAACACGACCAACGGCTGTTCCTAGTGGCGTCAAAGTAGTGATAGCTAGCTTAATGCTTAATCTAAACTTAAAATTGCTTCTCAGCAAGACGCTATCGATTGTTGACATTTCGGGCAACGTTAGCTAACTTAGCTAATTAATTAGTGTAATTATTTGGCTTTAACCGCCTGCCAAACCGCTTAACAACAGCCACCATGGTCTTTCATATGAATATAACATACTCATACATATGATATATAACCTACCTGTTTATGTAGACGTATTCTTTTTGGAACTCCTGAACTTCACTTTTTATTTTCAGCAACTCCGACATTTTTACTCAGGTCAGATTAGTTTACCTGTCGTCTTGACAACAGCTTCAGGGGTCGTGTCTAGAAGGGAACCCCAGTCCAGCGAAAGATCTCGCGAGAATGATGATTTTAACGCAAACCATGATCTTTCCTTAAGGCTTAACCCTAATCGTGTGTTTTTGGGTCCGTAAACCTACACAGATTTAGGCATAAATGGTTAGTACAACGTGCGCAGTACAGAAACAACGCTTACATATCTCGTGAGAGTTTCGCAAATCAACGGTTCCCTTCTAGACATGACCCTCCCAAGGAGGTGGCGATGCGTTCAGAGCATTTAGAAAGTAGGAATTTTCTACTCGAGGGAAGATGCTTACTTCATGGGTCCTATTGACACAAAATCAATTTCAAAATGTCTGCCTTCTGTTGATGTAATTGTGCATATTCGTGAAGTATAACATTAAGGTTAAAGGCACCTGCTGAGCTTATACTACCAGTCAAGCATGCAGTACTAATTTAAATCAGCCTTTTTGCTTGTTTGTATGTTTTATCTTCTAAAACATTGACTTTTGCACTTTATCTAGACATGGACTAGCCATTTGATGTAAATTCTGTTGAGTGTTTTAACATAAAACACCTCTCTTTTATCATTTAGATGTTATTTTCTTGAAAAATCAAGATAGCATGACATATTTGTCAACATTTATTTACAGATTTTTATTTACAGATTTAATGGTTAACTACAACATCTTAATTTATTTTGATGCAATTAAAGGTTTATAGTAACATATATCTTTATTTGATGGGACAGCATTTACTGTATATATTGTAATCTTTTGTTATGGACTAACATAATTTGTAGAAAAAAGCCCTAACCATTGGTGTCCTTACTGGTTCAGTCAGATTTAATGAAATGTACTACATACAATCTTTTTTTTTTCTCTCTGCTTCTTCTTCAGTCTTATCTACTGTACTGAAGCAGACATACTGTGTAAATAATATAGGAATAGGAGGAAAAAAGTGTAGGGAGGATCTGACCAGAAAAGACATTAATAAAATGCCTGCTCTCTGGATGCAGATTGTGGATCTGAGTATTGATCTGCCACCTGCCTCATTTCTTCCATCCATCCCTCCATCCATCCATTTGCCTCCTTCCCTGACGTTATCACCCTTCATCATACAGTTATCAGGTTATTTCTCCCCACACTTCCTTCCTTCCTTATTTCCCCTCCTCGTCACTCCTCCTCAGCCATATTCACCTGTCAAAATGATCATCTCAGCAGGGTGTGTGTGTGTGTGTGTGAGTGTGTGTGTGTGTGTGTGTGTGTGTGTGTGTGTGTGTGTGCGTGCGCGTGTGCAT